>ML779831.1:510500-527287 GCA_009831015.1 Picea engelmannii | reverse complement strand
GGGGGGGGGGTCTGGAATGGTGTGGTGTGTGAAGTGGGACCTGCCTCCTGTCATGCCACCCACCGTGTCATGTTTCCCCTCTTTCCACCTATAATCCACTCAATCGCGCGACATTTCCATTCCTATTGGCCATCTGTTAACCTGGTAGGGATTCATTCCTATTGGCGAGTCACTAACCTTGTCAGGGTTTGGCGGTTGCAGATTCGAACAATTCAACATCACCGTAGCGTCGAGGCATGAATTACAAAGAGGCACCATGAATTATTGACCTTTGATCATGACCCGCGATCACATGGGAGTAGAAAGAGAGAAAGAGCTAGCTTGCGTTAGGCCTCCGTAGGTAATTCGGGGGCTTTGATTCGGAAGAAACCAACGAAAATTTGATTATGGTAGTGGTTATGTGACAATGGCTTCCAAGAGGAAAATGATATGGAAGGAATACATGTCAAGGGACAAATATCATCCATGGCTTCCAGAAGATATTTTCTAGATGGAAGAAAAACACTCTAGAATGAATACATGTCGATGACCTTGATAAGGGTAGGGAGATCTAGCTCTAATAACCCTATCAAAGTGATGACCATGTCAACTACTGTATCTAAGTTAGGAGAAGGGAGAGATTCCCTCCCATGATGGATTGAACACATGGGGCAGTTTGTTACATAATTGACCTGCGATGGGGTGGAGATCATTGGAATGTATGGACCGTTTAGGGAAGGAGGATGTTTTACCATCATATGAGGGTCAATGAATGAAAGTTGGTCAATCATTACTATGTTTCTGTTATGAGGGAAACATGTCACTCGAAAGAGAGTGGACACAAAATATCCAATAACGTAGACATAGTCTCACCCAAGTAGCAGGTTAAATTACAAGGGGTCGTGAACTACCATCACATCGAAGCAGAGCATTTTTCCTCCCAAAGTAATTGGAAACTGAGGAAGGATCCCTAAAGGTTGACTAACTCGTTTGTTAAAGGTCAATCGATTCTGATTCATGGACGAAAGATGCGGGGAACCAAAATATTTCCAAGCATTCACGGAGAAGATGCTAACAAAAGCACCTTCGTCTATTATAGTATTAGGAATATTCCTATCACAATCCTGGATGGTGATTTGGAAAGGAATGTAATAAGGAAGACAAGGGTCTATCAAATGATTCTAATTAATAGAAAACATCTGATTTCTTAAAGGGGGTGCCATTGGGATAGATGTTGTTCCCCCTTGTCTGGGTGAATCAATATTAATGAGGTATACTTGAGTGACATCCTCACTCTTTGAATGAGGAGTGGGATCGACCAATGAAGGAACTGGATCACCCACTTTGGTTGCACTCTTCAAGGGAGGAGTGGGATCGATCGGTGACATAACTGGATCGACCACTTTGGCACTCTTCAGATGACGAGTGGGGATGATCAATGATGGAACTTGATCATTCATTTGGGTTTCACTTTTTATATGAAGATTTGGGTTGATCGATAATGGAATTGGATCAATTACTTGGGTTAGTGGTTCAACCGAGGATGAAACCAGATTGACCACCTAATCAACCGGACTGATCGGGGATGGAATTAGATTGACCATTCCATCAAATAATGACGGTTTTGGAGAGTTATTATGATAACCATATGGAATTTTAATATTTTCCAAAATACAAGAAGCCTCATCCATATGAGGGAAAAGGTGAGATTAATGATCACCTTCACATAACATACAAGGAAATTTGACAGGTCTATTCTTCTTACCAAACTTAACATCACTAGTTGATAGGGTGTCACTAGCATGTTCAATAGGAGCTGATGACATGGAAGAACACATTTCTAAGACCTTGGGGAGACCAGGGAAATCCCTCAAAAAGTGGTCACCCTTACAAAGTCTGCAAGGGAATTTGGGTTTAGGATTATTTGTTTTAGACTTGTTGATTTTATTGACACCTCCAGTATGATTAATAGTAGTCGGTTTCTCAGATCCAAAATGACTTGATGTAGTCGGAGGCTTGGTATCTTTATGATTCTTCTTATTCTTCCCCTTGTGTTTATTCTTCTTCTTATCAATCTAGCTACTTTCTTTATAGCTTTCACTAGTCAAAGAAGGAGAAAGGGAAGGAGTATTGACGGGTGAAGAAGGAGAAAGATCGACATGAGGTTGATTTATTAGTGGTGTTCTTACATATGAAGCATTAGGTGCATTCTAAGAACTAGGAAAATTCGAGATCAATGGAGTGGGGAACAACCAAATCGGTAACCAAATGGTGATTCCTAGAAGACTCAGTGTGGAAATGCATGGAGGTTCAACATTTCCAAAAGAAGGAAAGGAAAAATTTTACTTGGGAAAAGAGGTTCCTTTGTTGGTACTCCTAGGAATTGATTCCATTGACACTAACTCAACCTAAGTTGCACTAAGGAAAAAAAAAGCACACGCTACAAATATAAGAAGAAAAAAATCAAACAATCCTTCCCACAATGAAACCACTGGTTGGTGATGAAATCCAACATTGCAAGATCAATATAGGAAGGGACTGGGATCGATCAGGTGGATCAGTTACATTAGTGACCTACTTAATGGACTTATGCCTTGGTGCAAGCTCCCACACAGTTTTTTTAACACCCCAAGGTCGAGCCCCTATTGAATTGTAATTATGTTTATAGGATGGTGATCCAAGTGTTCATAAGATGAAGACTTACATGTTTATTAGGTCGAAGAGCCTAGATGCTTAAGGCCATGAGCCTAATTTTTGTATATGTAACTGCACATATAATTAATAAAATTACATTGCTGTGTGTAGACCGACCATGAAGAAACAATATTGGGGACTAAGATCCACTAGGTAGGGTAAGGGAGGGGGCTAAGTGTTTAGGCCTAGGGACTAATATAGATGGCTTACTTCTAAGGGAATAATATTTTATTATTATTTCCTAAAGGCTAAGGGGACATGGCTGGTGTTTTCCTAAGTTTTTGGAAAGGGAATGACTGCTAAGTGGAACTCATGCAGTTGTAGGAAGACAGGTGTCGACCTGGGCACATGCAGTTAAATCTGGGAAATCCAGCTCATTGGGGGTTCACTTCCCATTCTAGCGTTTCTCCCCATTGTTGCAGCAGGATGAGCCTTGAGTTCCTCAAGACCCTTACTATTCTCCAGAAGTCGGTCACCCGACCAGGGATTCACCATAGACTCACGTACTAATCCACCACCATCTCCATCATTGACCTCTGAATAGGCATGAACCATGTAATTGCCTGAGTCGTGTTATGCCTTAACGGTTGTTGTTGTTTCCATCACCTAAGATATATTGATCCTTGTTGTTTCCTTCACCCGTACTAGAGTTGACTTAGAAGTTGGGATGAAGAAGAAGGTTTTTAGGCCTATGGTTTGAAGAGGCGGGTTGTTCAGCCCATGGACTAGAGAAGCAGATTTCTAGGCCTACAAGAAACTCTCTCCTAGTGAGAGAGGTTGTTGGGGAATTGTTTTCCTAGAGGGAGCCCAACTTCAGCTATAGTGGTCGGAGAATTCTTGCCTAGCATGTTGTTGAATCTCTATAAGGGAAGTGTGAAAGCCGAAGGACAGTTGAAAAAATAAGGGGCACACTTCCTAGGGTGGGACAGGCATGTGGGGAATGAGAGGTTGTAGGTTGTTAGTGTGCGGTGGACCTGGGAGAAAATAATTCATGTTGATCTGTGTGACCTTCCTGTTGTCCTTGCCTAGCCTAGGAATCCCTTGCTCGGTATATTTTAGTGCCAACTCAGGGGTGACCCACTGCTGAGCATGATGACCAATGTGGTCTAAGGCTGGGAGGTTCATGGAAGGTCTGCACACAGTTTGGTGGTCATTTATTGAAAGATAAGTACCAAATATTTTTTAATTATATGTTGTGTAATTGTACATGTGTTATAACTTGTTGAGGAAGGCCTAGATATATCATCTATGTTGTGTGTGTATGCTTACTGTTATTTCCGCATCAATCTGTGTATGGTTAGAATATGTCGTGTGTATGCATATATTGTCGGTATGTTTTAATGATTATTTGTGCATGAATAAGTGGCATGAACATAACACTGTAACTATTAATTGTGTTATATATGCATGCATATAAAGTCACAAAATGGTATCAAAGCTAAGAGAGATGTCCAAGAAGTGGCGTTTCCCAGTGTGTTGGTGGCTGGGGATGTTACATTTTTACCCATGGGTGTACCCTCCAAGGAGCCCAAGTGATTTTGACCAACGTATGACCCAGGTATGGCGAATAATCCCCTTCACCATAATTTTGTGTATCAACCCTACAGATATAGGCCACTAAGGTTATCAACTCATAGTCAACCTCTAGGCGAGTACAACCGATAGTCAGGAAGGAACATATGGGCAGGATAACAATTCCAAAATTATTCAAGAGAACTGAATACAAGTGGACCCGAATATTACTAAGAACATTGAATGGATTCAGGATTCACGAAGCTTTGATACCAAATGAAACCAATCATTTCTCATTAATAACCCCCAATATACGATCTTTCCACTACGTGGGTTACGCTTCAGAGGGGAAATATTTGTTTCTCTCCTGCATGTGACCTCATGCTTAAACCCTGTGCGAGAGGGGGATCATATCTATGCTTATACGAACAATTAGATTTACATCTCCCTAGCACAATATTTTATGTTTTTCTAATAGATTTGGAAATTTATCCTCACAACCTATCCCAAAGTCTTACACTATAAGCTAATGTAGGTTCACTACCAGATAATATAAAAGTGTATGATAATTTTTATAAGCGCTTCATTTTAGGTTTTTTGTTTACTCAAGGGTGTGAAAGTGAAACTTATGAAGTTTTATACTCGACTCCAAAAGAATGAAAAATAATGAGATGCAATTTTTTTTTCAAGGAATCCTACATACAGGATGGAGAGGAGGTTCAACTTTCTTCAACAAAAACACCCAATTCCCAAATGAAATCTTCTAAATCCAATTTACTACACTACCCAAAAGAAAGAACACAATTATCTTCTTTGTTTTATTCTAATGTATAAAGAAAGAAAATGAAAATCCTTTAATGCTCCATTACTTTCAATCAAAATGAAAGAGTCGAATGCAAATACAAAATACATGAAGAAAACAATATTTCAAAGAAAGAATGCACTCACAAAATAATGGAAGCTAAAATAAACAAGTGTGATAGCTCACTCAATCAAGGACTCGACAATCGACAAGTATTCAAGGAATAGAAGAAACTTTAAAGAAGAATCCAAAAATTGATAAGGAGAAAGAGAAATCACTCAACCATCTTGACAAAATGAGCAATGAGAAAGAGAAATCAAAGCTAGGTTGTGGTAAGAATAAAACCACAAATCATTCAAAAAGGAAATATTTGAAAATTAACTTAGGACCAACAAAACTTTGCAAACATTTTCAATCAGTCAGATAACCAGAAAATTTTGCAAGACTTAGATGAAGCCATGAAGAAACAAGGTGAGTCAATATTGCAATTTGGAAAAAATTTCAAGCTCAAACAAGAAAATGAAAAGAGTGATAAGGATCCATAGCCTCAACCTAAGTAAAGTCACATGAAAAAGTACACACTCAGGGCAAAAGACCTCCAACAAAAGGTTGAATAAAACATGGTAGATTATCCTAGATCTGCTCAAAATGAGAGATCAATGCTCCCTAAAACAAAGGCATAGAGTGCTATAGTGCTACTTAAGAGACCACTGAGTAGTGTTGATCAGATAAATAATGACCGGGTAGCCACTCTGGGGGAGCACTAGTCCTGTAGATGCTTGAAAATAAGTGTAAAAGAGAACAAAATCAACAAATATTGTCTTGGTAACTATGACTACTGCTTGATGAAATAGAGGGAAGAGGGAAAGCTAAAAGCAATCAACTAAACAAGATCAAACTAGGCTAAGGTTCAGACGATCCAAGGAAAGACAATTCGATGTACTTCCCTAGTGGAGTCACCAATTTATTTTATGCAATAATTCCCCTGCGGACAGGTGAATCTTCCCTTGGATTATAGACCCCTAATACCAAGATAGGAAAAAACAAATGGACACTAACATCCCTTTGAATTCAGTTTAACTAATCAAAAAGAGAGAGAGGCAGAAAAAGTGTGATGCACCTTGTTTCTAAGTTTTTCCTTGCTACTTCCAATTCAAGTTCGATCTCCAAACTCCTAACAACAACTTGACACCTGCAGTGAAATGGATAGAAAATAGAAACAAATAACTCCTACTCTACATGATTAGATTAAACAAATCCATCTACAAGGATTGAAAGAATAGTAGATAGGCACATGCAATAATACACAAGATTGAAGGGAATAGTCCAAGTATATTGAAATGAGAACCCAAAGAGAATACTTACAAAGATGGATGATAATGCAAATTCCTCCAAGCTCTCCTCATCTAGACCCTTGCATGAATCCCAAGATCATAAATTTGATATAATTGTCTATCTTTTCTTCACCTTGGAATGGACTCCTTTTATAGGATTGGGAGGCTCAACCACCATGAGTATATTTGGGTATTATTTGAGGATATGTCTCCTTTAGGTTAGGATATGATCCTAGGATAGTTCCATAGGATAGCATTTGATCCAAACCAACCTCATCTCCAAGAGTTGGCCTTCAGAAAGAGGCGAGATTCTCCAAATTTTCCTCTAACCAAAATCAATGATCCCCTATAGTTAGAGACAAAGCATTGATCCTAGATCATCACTCCCTAAATAATGTAAGAGGTTTTTTTATCTATGGGGTAACACTCCCCCAACATGGCCAGGGGAGGCGCTACCTTTCAAAAATTCCCCAAAAATGGTCGATTTTTCAAGTAAAAAGAGTGTTTATGGCCTTGAAATGATGGGTTTCTTCTTCCAATATGACTTAGGGATCGTGGAAAATGTTCTTTGATGCTTTGAATAGGTTAAAACACATATAAAAGTGCATGTGACACTTATTAAGGTGCATATGGCACTTGACGACACTTGTGACACTTACCAAGGTGCATATGACACTTTTACTACACTTATGACACTTAGGGTGAGATGCTTAAGTGTGGAATTTTGATGTGTAACAATATATATCTTAAACTATATACCATAGATAAATTAATTCTAATTGACATAAAAGTTACCTCTATGAAAGAAGATTTGTTTTCTTTTGAAAAGTATGTATAACGAAAGTAAAATAGATTAACTAAACCAGAATAAAACTAAAAAAGAAAAATCTAATAGTGGGCCTGATTATAAATAGTATATGAATCTCAGTAAAATAAACAATGTTATAAAGATATAGATATTCAAAAAAAATATTTAATTAAATCAACTGAAAATGAATTATTAAACTTGATTAAATAATTAACAAAGACTTATAATTCCGACAATAATTCACATACATATTAATCACTCAAATAATGTGTGAATTAAGAAATGAAATTGATTTAATTTATCAACAGTAATTAGCTAAATCAACATGTAGTATTGTCAACACATAATCCAGATAAAACTTTGATTTCAAAAAATAAACCACTCGAATACCAATAATAGTACCTAATATCAATTGCTTGTATTAATATTCAAAGTCATAAAGAGATTCAGAATAATGTATCAAAACCAAAACTTGTATTGCAGTGTATAAGCTCTATTTTCTTTCCAAAAAATTGAACCCTCTTCATTGTCTTTCCTTCAGTGTTTTTAGATTAAAGGAATTCAACAACAGAAACTAACTTCCATAACCATAAATATTTATCCATTTAGAATGGGAAAATAAAAAAATTGTTTAATTCCCTAAACTAAATTAACTAAGTATAAAAAATAAAAACAACTAATTGTTCAATTTCTAGAAACTAATTTTCTTATTTCCCGCATTTTCCAGGACGTTCTTTTTACACCTGTAAAAAAAAGAAAAGAAAAACATAAATTAATAAAATACAAAAATGAAAATAGGGACAGAATTTGAAATTTTATAGGTACTCTTTTATTAACTAAAATAAATGAAAATTGCAAACTAAAGTAAAAAATGCTAAACTCATACCAAGAACCAAAATATGTTAACACTGAGTATTACTAGGAACTATCTTGAAATCATAATTAACGAAAATATTAACTCCTAGAGAGTTAATATTAACTACATCTTTATTTTTATCTTGTTTGATCCCTGAAACATGTCTTCTTTGGTTATTGATAAAAGCTCTATTCTATGATCTAAGGAGTTTATTTTCTATTAACAAATCAATTATATTATCCTGTAACATTGGAATCATTGAATAATATTTATCTTTCGAGAAAGAAACCTCTAGATTGGGACTGTTTCAGTTCTTTCCTTTTCCTTTTCTTTAGCAATATTTTCAATTGGTTCCTATGAAGAAAATTTTTGTTGGGAAACGTGTTGTTGGGAATATGCTTCATGATTCATAACCATCTCTTCATAATCAACCTGTATAGGATAACTAGCTTTCGAGGTTTTCCTAGATTTATTTCTGAGCATTCTTGAAATTTTTATTCCTTTCCTCTTGTTCATAAAATCAACAAGATTAATGGAATAATCATTTTTTGTGGTAATAGGTGGGACACATTCATATGCAAGTGAGGAAACTACTATTTGCTTGGAAGCTTCAGAATAAACCTGAGGTGCTTCACTGAAAACACATAATTCTGGGCTAAGGTTAAATTTGACAGTTTGACTATGAGTAACCCTCGTGGTGTTTTGCAAAGGAGAAGAAGCATGAGGGTAAGGAAAAATGAAATATTCTATAGGGGAAATATTCTATAGGGTCTGGGGTTTCTTCCTGAGAAAGATGAAATTGTGAGTCTACTTCAAAATTAAACTGAAAGTGATTTATTTTCAAAAATTTATCCCAAGAATCACCATTCAGTTGTAACTAAAATTCGATCAGAATTTTCACTCAACCATGATGAAAAACATTTCTTTCTAAGATGAGACTCTTTCTCTGATAGAAATGTGCCATTTTAGAGAGGATTTTAAGAAAGAATGTAGGCTTGTTCAACTCATAATCCATGAAGACCTTTAAAACATGAAAGTTATAAATAAAGAAAAGGTTATATCTTCCCTCACAGGTGATAAACCCCTTAATAACTACTAACATGAAATGCCATTTTTATTTGATTGAGGATATGGGCATACCTTTATAATCATATTTTCATTAGGGAGAAACCAGAATTTCTGACCAAGGAATACCCTTCACCCTTTTGGTTTTAGACCAACATTCTCCTTTTAATGGAATATTAGTAGCTTTGGCTATTATTTCTTCATCAACATGTAACTCCATATCCCTAATTTTGGCATTTTCACCCTTAAAAGTTTGTGCAAAATATTTGGTGACCTACGCATTATGACCATTAAACATGTGCAGAATATTTAACCATCCAACCTTCTCAAAAGTTGGAAAACAATCTTCCTGGGATTCAACAAGCTCGACATGGGTTCTAGCCTAGAAATCATTATGATATTAACAACAGTTTACCACACGACAGTACGGAAAAACCCTCATTAACAAACCATCATTAATAGACCTTTCTTACAAATAAATGAAGACAGAGTTTCAATTCTTGAAGCACAACTTTATTTCGAGGAAGACACAACACAGATAATAACTCACGACTATGGAGATACAACTGAACATTATATGTGGATGCAAACAATGCGCTTTGGGAAAAGGAGTATTGCTCATATGCAAGTTAAAGGGACCCTGAATTAACGCCCCATTACTTCATTTAAATTTATGATGTTCGTATCAAGCCTAATGTACCACAAAAAAATATTAAACTGATTTTAGATCGTGAAAATCAAAGTTATGACGGACCAAGTATGATTTCAGTAGATTAAAATCTATTATGGTTTAGAGCATTGTTTTTTTTTAAATCGACAAAAAAATAAAAACCAAAAAATAAAAGTAGCTTGTCAAATATTGTATCTCTTTGAAATGAGGAAGAAATCATATGGAATATGTGAGAGAAAAACATTTAAAAACCAGCGTTTTAATCAAAACCTTTATGATCCAAAAAACAAAATTTCATTAATGATTGAATGAAACTAAAAGAGATTAGGAGAATGTCCAAAATTGTCAAAATTGGAAACATTATTTAAGTAAAATAAAATTTCATTTTTCGAAAAAGAAAAAAGAAGGGTCCCAAATCTTTATTTATAATACAAAATTTGGGAGGTTGTTGTCTTCTACAACAGGTTTATGTTGTCCTTCTTCAAAAACTCAAGTTCCTTTGTTTTCAACCATATTTAAATCTCTGCCTTCATTGGATTCCATGGCTGGAACATTCCCTTCTATACTTTCATCCTCCATGCTTCTCTTCCACAGATCCCATCCACTCAATCCTATGCAATTCTAGCCAACAACAGAACCATTTGTTGGCTTGCTTATTCTTTAGCTAACCCAGGTTCTAATATCAAACAGGTTTCCAACAAAACCCTCAAAATTATCGACCCTCCTAGTAAACCAGAAGGAAACATTACGCAAAGGGTGCACAATGCAGTCTCACCCGAGATAGCTTTTATGGGGGACTGCAATACTCAAGTGTTTTCATTCTAGTAATGAGTGGGGATTGTGGTTGGGTTCTTTCTCCCTTATACATTATCCTTTTTAAGAATTTTTCTACTTTTGTTATCCATTCATCTTTAACCCTATGCATGCATGTTGATCTAGCTAATTTAACCATTCCTTCTTAAGCTATTGATCAACATAAAGTAAATCATTCAACAACAATCACATAGAACAAAAGGTTTACCATGGTTCACCCCCTCCTGGGGTTACATCCACAAATATATGGCTTCTCTGCTCTTTTATTTATTCAGCTGCAAAATCTTGTGTTCCATGCATTACATCGTAAGTAATAAAATCAAAATGAAGGTAAGTGATCTAGATTTATGAGTGGAATTAACTGACTAGTAGACTGAATACAATAACACATAGATACGGTTAAAAATAATAGATATACAATGAACAATAACTTCCATTGAATAAATGAAATAGGCTGAAACTTTAACAATGCAGAACTGAAAACAACTTGCTCAAATGGTGGTAGTTATCTCTGAGAAGATATGTGGTTGTTGCATGCATACTTCTAAGTAGAATGAATACAATGAGGATCTAGAGGCCATTTTAACATTACTCATAAATTCCAAAACCCTATATATCCAAAAACCTAAACCTAGGAGGTGAAACGCCAAAATTTATGTGGGCCCTGCTAGGTAAGTTGACACCTCAACTTCCCAGGATAGTAAATTTTGAATACGACCTCCGTTTTAGGCACGTGATAGCCCTTTGGAAAGGTGTTTTCGAGAAAAACACATTATGTTGTCAAACTTTGACTCTGATTATAGTTTCACTATGGAAAGCCAAAAAAACATTGTTTAGGGCCTAAAAATGGCCCTAGAAGTACAAAAAGATGCGTTGACATGAAAATTTCCAAAATAATCCAGTTGGATTAGGTAGGAAGCCACCATTTGCCACCTGGAATATGTGTAGGGCTTCAGAAAACCTTGGAAGTGTAGAACCCATAATTACAAAGAAGTACACAAGAACATGTTGAACTAAAAATTGTCACGGGGAGCTAGTTGGAATAGGTGGGTGGCCACCAATATACACTTGGATCAATCCTCCCACCTAGGAAGAGATGGTCTCCATTGCGTTCAGTTCCCCTATCAGGTGAGGAAAATTCTGTTGAATTTGGCCCTGGGTGAGCCACTTTCCTTGGTGTAGGAGTTGCCCTTCCTTGACAACTTGATAAAGCTAGATCCTCTACTGGTGAGTGCCCTTGACCTATGTGTCCACTATATAATCAATGGATGCATGTTCCATGCACTCATGGTTGATCTCTATTGGTGTCAGCTTTTCTACGATCTCTGGGGTGTCCAATAGTGGTGGAAAATATGGTCGAAGGAGGTCCACATTGAACACTAGGTTCAAGCCAATGAAGGGTGGATTGTTGAGCTCAAAAGAATTTCTACCCACAACCTTGGTGATAGTATAAGGCCCATAGCATAGTGGGTGGATATTTCGATGTGGTCCTATAAGGATATATTTCTACAAATGTAACAAGATCTTTTCTCCCACCTAAAAATAGTGCGGTACCCTGTGTTGATCATGGTGTTGCTTGTACTTAGCATTGAATTTTTGCAAAATATCATGGACCTATTGGCGGATGTGTCGAATCCACTCAATGAATCAGGTGGCTTTGTCACCATCAAACTGAACATAGGAATATTCTTCCTGTGTGGTTGCAAGAGGTAGTGCAACATCAATGGGACCCAAGGGTTGAAATCTCAGCCCCTCCTGAAATGGGATATGGTTGGTGGAGCTATGGAGAGCCTTGTTGTAGTTGTTATGAACAAAGGGAAGACTCGTATCTCGTGTACATGAATTATTAGAGTTGTACATGTTAAATATGTGCACATTCATTCTATTGAAAACCTCTATTTCGACGTCAGTTTGGGGGTGGAAAGCAATGGATTTAATGAGATTGGTTTCCAACAGTAACCAGAGACTCAACCAAAATGTGTTGAGAAACTTGTTGTCCCAATCGGAGATGATGGTCTGTGGTATCCCAAAATGGAACCACACATGTTTGAAGAAGAGCTTGGTAGTATATGTTGTTGTGATGCTCTTCTTACAAGCTGTGAGGATGGCCATCTTCAAAAAATGATCAACTAGCACAAATACACAATCATTTCCTTGCTTGGTGGATGGAAGGAAAGACATATAATCCATCGAGATGGATTCCCAAGGAATCTCGGGAGTAGGAAGAGGTGTGTATAAGCCTTTATTCTTGATGGTTGGTTTGTAAATGTCATAGGAAGTGCAATATATGATATACTTGATGATTTCCTGTCAAATTTTTGGCCAATAATTTGTTTTTCTGTAGAATGACCACAGTTTTCTCCACGCCAAAATGTCCTACCATTCGACTGTAGTGAGCCTCCCAAATATTATTTGCATGCTCGCTTGTAGGAACACATAGATGGTATATATGGCATTACATTATGTCCTAAATGTGAAAATTAGTGACATTCACTCATGTACCCAAGAGCTGATAGGTAGTGGCAAAGTCCATATCTTGTTGATAAAGTTGGGGCCACTTAGATGCCTCATGTACACAAGAATGGAGAATGGTGGTGAGTGCAGCCACGAGAGGTCAACTAAGGCAGTCAGTGGCATGATTGTTTTTCTTTTTCTTATACTTGATTTTGAGATGGAATTGTTGCAAGTAGGTGGACCACTTCTGATGGCGACCATTCTGTAACTTCCCTTGTTTCTATATGAACTGCAGAGGCTTGTGATAAATGTGAATGATTGCCTCCTTTTATAGAATGTAATGTTTCCCTTGACGACATCCTTGTACAATGGAATACATTTACTTATCATAGGTGGGGTATTTTCGGACAATATCTGAGAGTCTCTCACTATGATATGCTATTAAATGACTGTGTTGAGTGAGAATTGTGCTTGCATCATACTCATATGCATCAATCTCAATCTCAAACGATTGTTGCAGATAGGGTAAGGATAGTACTAGAGTTGAACACAAGCAATGCTTTAGATCATCAAATGCTCGTTGTTGTTCCTTCCCCACGTGAAATTTACCCTGTCAACTCCCTTGGTCACTTGGCTGGGGGCCCATGCAATATGGAATAATCCCAACACAAACCGTAGGTAGAAGTTGGCTAGTCCCAAGATGATCTGAAGATCGGTTAGTGTGGTCAGGGATGGCTAGTCATGGATGACTTGGATCTTAGCTAGATCAACATGTACCCCTTTCTCATCAATAATGTACCCCAAGTATTGGACCATGTTCATGCCAAAGGAGCATTTTTCCAACTTGTCATATCGCTTGTATTGTCGTAGAGTGCTCAAAACCTGCTAAATATGTTGCATGTGCTCCTCCCAACTTCTGTTGAAGATATGATTTCATCCAAATATACCACCACATTAGAGTTGGTGAAGGGTCTCAATACATCATCCATCAACCTCATGAAATTGGCTGGTGCATTTGTTAAGCAAAAGGGCATGACTAGCCATTTGAGGAGACCTTCTTTAGATTTTAAAGTTGTCTTCAATACATCAGTTGGTTCGATGGGAACCTAGTGGTGGCCATACTTTAGGTCAATCTTGCTGAAGAAATCCCCCCCCTTAAGTTGGTCAATAAGTTCATCAATTCTAGGAATTGAGTACTAGTTCCTGACTGTGATTTTGTTTAATTCTTTGTAATCAATGCAGAGCTACTAGGTCCCATCTTTATTCTACACCAATACAATTGGGATTCCATAAGGGTAGGAGTTGGGTCTGATGTTCCCCTTTTACAGCATCTCTTAGATCTGACTCTTGATTTTGTCATTTTCCATCAAGGAGCGACAATAGAGTGGTCCATTAGGAAAAGGTGCACCGGGGGTTAGATCAATTGGATGCTTGACTTGGCAGTGCATAGGTACCTCGATGGGTGAGGAGGAGATGTATTTGTACTCTTCCATGATCCCAACCACTTTCTTCTATTGCAAAGAGAGGCTCTATGTAGAGGCCAAAGATGTGGCGGTGACCTTCTTCTTACTATGAGTCTAGATCGCAAAGAAGACAAACTTCCCAGTCTATGAAATGAACTTACTACATTGCTTAGTAGAAATGAACTTATGAAATAGTGGTAGGAAGCGCTACCTCTGGTATCCTGTACATTTATTTACCCAAAGTAATAATAACACTGTGGGGTCTAAACTCATACACAACATATCGCTTCCATAAATATGGTTGTTGATCTAAATTTAGGAATGGAATGAACTGATTAACAAATTGAATACAATAAACATAGAGATATGAAGAATAACACAAATATCCAGTGAACAAGATCTTCTATTGAATAAATGAAATAGGTTGAAACTGTAAAACTGCATAACTAAACCACTTGCTCGAATGGTGGTAGTTATCTCTAAGAAAATATGTGGCTTCTAGGCACATTTTTCTGAGCATGATGATTACATTGAGGCTCTAGAGACCTTTTTTATATTACTCATGAATTCCAAAACCATAGACATCCAAAAACCTAACCCTAGGAGGTGAAACACCAAAAGTCATGTAGGCCCCTATGGGTAAGTTGGTACTTTAACTTCTCATGGTCGTAACTTTTGCATACGAACTCCATTTTAGGCGTGTGATAGCCCATTGGAAAGGTTTTTTAGAGAAATACACATTACACCATCAAACTCTGACTCCATGTCTATTTTGATTATGGAAATTAAAAAAAAAAAAAAAAACATTGGTTAGGGCTCAAAAACAACCCCGGAAGTACATCAAGATGTGGTGACATGAAAACATACAAAATAATCTAGTTGGATTAGGTGAGAGGCCACCAATATCCACCTAGAATATGTGTAGGAATTAAGATATCCACAGAAGTGTAGAACCCACAATTACAAGGAAGTACAAAATAATATTTTGGACTAAAAACAACGAAGAGGATATAGTTGGAATAGGTGGGTGGCCACCAATATCCACCTAGATCAATCCTCCCCCCTTAGAAGGCATTGGTATCCATTGCTTTGAGTTCCCCCATCAAGTGAGGAGACTTATGTTGGATTTGGACCTGAGTGAGCCACCTTCCTTGGTGTAGGAGATTCCCTATCTTGACAACCAGATAAATTTGGATCCTCTGTTGGCGAGTTCCTTTAACCTATGTGTCCACTACTTGATCAGTGGATGTTTGTTCCATACAGTTAGGATTTATATTTTTTGGTGTCAGTTGTTCTACAATCTTTGAGGTGTCCAATAATGGTGGAAAACATGGTCGAAGGAAGTCTTCATTGAACACTGGGTGCAGGAAAAGGAAGGGTGGAGTGTTGAGCTCAAAATCATTGCTACCCACATCCTTGGTGATAGTGTAAGGTTGATGGGGCACTGTGAGATGATACTTCTACAAATGTAACCATAATTTGTCTCCGACCTGAAACTAGTGCAGTACCCTATGTTGATCATGGTGCTCCTTGTACTTAGAATTGGGTTTCTGCAAAATCTCCTAGACCTATTGGTGGATGTGTTGAATCGACTCAATGAATCTAGTGGTTTTGTCGATCTTAGACTGAACATGGGAAGATTTTGTCTGTGTGGTGGCAAGAGGTAGTGCAACATCAATGGGACCCAAGGGTTGGAATCCCAGACCCACCTGAAATGGGCTATGGCCGGTGGATCTATGGAGAGCCCTATTGTAACTATGTTGAACATATGGGAGACTCTCATCCCATGTACGTGGATTCTTAGAGTTGTACATGCACAGGATGTGCACAATCATTCGATCGACAACCTATGTTTGGTCATATGTTTTGGGGGTGGAAAGAAGTGGATTTAGTGAGGTTTGTGCCCAACAGTGACCAGAGACTCAACTAAAATGTGTTGAGGAACCTGTTGTCCCAGTCAGAGATGATGGTTTGTGGTATCCCAAAATGGGCCCACACTCGTTAAAGGAAGATCTTGGAAATAGATGTCATTGTGATATTTTTCTTGCAGGATGTGAGGATGGCCATCTTCGAAAATCGATCAGTGACCACAAATATGTAGTAATTTCCTTTCTTGGTGGATGGAAGGCTAAAAATGTAATCCATTGAGATGGATTCCCAAGGATTCTCAGGAGTAGGAAGAGGGGTGTATAAGCCTTTATTCTTGATGGTTGTCTTGGCAATGGCATAGTTAGTGCAAGATATGATATACTGTTGACATCCTGTCGAAGTTTTGGCCAATGAAAATGTTTCTGAAGAACGACCACAATTTTCTCCATGCCAAAATGTCTTGACATC
>ML779831.1:424433-498535 GCA_009831015.1 Picea engelmannii | reverse complement strand
AACCCTAAAATAAGGAAAGTGGGGCCAAGTGACCTAGAAGATGTTTTTAAGGAAGCTACTTGGAGAGTATAAATAAGAGGCAAGGCTCTCTCATTTTAATCACACTTGAGAATATTGAATATCTATAGGTGTCTGAGATAACCAAGGATATATAAGCCTAAATTCTTAGGGAAGGTGAACAAAGGAAGGTCGGAATGCAAGGAAGGATAAATTATTTTGATGGTGCTTTCTAAGGTATGTTATTTACAGTTCATCTCACCATTTTCTCTATAATTTTTTTCTCTAATGATTCAAACCATGAAATTTCTATTAAATTGAGAAAACATATCCAAGTATATGTGGTAAAAATTTCATCTTGTGTTTCATTGTATTTTTGGAGTTACGCGCCATGGAAAATAGGGTTTGTGGCTAGTCCTAAAACTAGTCAAAAACAGGTGTTTCGGGTAAAAACGTCATAAATTCTTTATAATAGATACAAATTCAGTGAAATAAAATGTGTTGGTTAGGTTTCAATATGTAGTATGCGGTGTAATAGTTTTATATCAATTAAACAAATATTCCATGCGGGGCACACTCTACAAGGTCTCTCTCTAGAATAATCCAGAATTCAACAAGGTATGCCATTTTTTCTATAACTCATTTTCTGAGAGGTTCCAAGTAGTGACACCTGGAGGAATTCAAATATTATAGATAAAAATCATCAATTGTTGGAACATGAATACTTTCATCTTCATCCATAATCATAGGAGGTTCCTAAATCTTCAAATTCTCAACATTTACCACTGAATAAATTTGCATGTAGGCTGGTAGATCTAAATGAAAGGCATTAGTACCAATCTTCTCTAATATCTTGAATGGACCATATCGGATTGGCCTTAGATTTTTACCTTCACCTTTCATTTTGTCTTTGTTGATATGTAACCATACTTGATCATTGACTTCAAACTGATGATCAACCCAATGTTTGTCATGCCTTTCCTTGTACTTGGCCTGGTTCTTCTCCAATTGTTCCCATACTGCTTGATGTACCTGTTGAATTTTTTAATGAACCTTTTATCTTCATCTATATCATCCTATCCATATTCTTTAACTTCTTCTCCAAAAAAGAATTCCATAGGTGATTTTTGCAAGTACCCCAAACATACTTCAAAAAGAGTTTTCTGAGTAGACAAATGCATGGCATGATTATAGGCATGTTCTATATAAGGTAGTTTTTCATCCCATAATTCAAGATGCTTTTTGTAGTATCCTCGAAGTATATGCACCATTGTTTTGTTCACCACCTTTATCTTTCCATCTATCTATGGATGAAAATATGTGATCTTATTCAAATTAGTTTCCATTAGCGCCCATAAATGAGACCAACACTTTCCAAAAAAGTGAGAGCATCGATCTGATTTATAGATGTAGGAAGTACAAAATGAACCCATACAATAATGAAGAACATATGTGTTTTTTATTCAGTTGTGACTTGTTTATTGCATGGAATTATAATACACGTCTTTTTTAATCTGTCCACCATGACATATATATAATCATAACTTGTCTCGGACATCGACAAACCTCGTACAAATTCCATGGCGATACTTTCACATGGTTGTGAAATTACCGAAAGTGGTGTATATAATCCTATATTTTTGTTGTTAGGATTACTTGTGTCACACATAACACACCCTTTGATATACTTGGAAACTGTCTCGTTCATCTGAGGCCAATAAAATAACTTTGTAACCATGCAACGATCTTACCAACCCCAAAATGACTAGAGATGAGAGATGTATGATATTCTCTTATTACATTAACTTATACATAGTTTTCCAAGATGATATAGAAAATTGGCATGCAAATAATAATCTGACTATTGATTGAAGTGATTTAAAGAATCATTGATCCATAATATATTTGCAGAAAAAAATGAATATAGATTATTTTCTAAATATGCTTAACACAAAATAACATATATACAGTAAAACTAGTTTCTATTCAATAAGGAAATAAGATGAAACTATAAAATGCAGTGAAAACAATCTAGCTAGAATGGTGGTGGCTTATCTCTAAGAAGAGATGTGACGGATGCACTCATTTGCAAGAAGATGATTACAAAGAGGCTTTGAAGGCCTTTTTACAATAAACAAGAATTTTAAAAACCCTATACATCCAAAAAACCTAACCCTAGGAGATGAAGCGCCAAAACTCATGTGGGCCCCGTTTGGGTAAGTTAGTAAGCCAACTTCCTGGGGTCGTAACTTTTTCATATGATCTCCATTTTAGGCACACGATAGCCCATTGGAAAGGTCTATCTGAGGACCTGAGAAGGCCCTGCAATTCAAGGACCCAAAAACTAAGGAAAAAACTGCCAAACTCGAAAACTACCAAAATGAGCCAGTTGGAATAGGTGGGAGGAAACCGACATCCATTTGGATCAATCGTATATTTTTTTTAAATCATCATCCCTTGCATTGTTATGCATAACTTTCATGTTATAAAGTATTATACCTCATTATTGTAGATGCATGAATTATTGGTCTTGACAACATATATGCAACCTTGTTATGAATACCCTTCTTATAATTGATTATCAAATGAAACTATTGTAGAAAACCCATCCAATTGAAGTGTTGTGATTGTTGTAGCTTGATATTTGATTGAAAATACTATAATGGTTGATGATCAGTATGAGTTATTGTCTCCTTTCCCATTAAGTAATGCTTTGATTTCTTTACACTTTGTACCAATGCATACAGTTCCTTATCATATGTTGGATAGTTAATCACAGCTTGAGTGAAAGTATCAGAATGATAACATATAGGTTTACCTCATTGCCTCAATACTGTGCCCATGGCATATCCACTTGCATCGGTTTGAATCTCAAATGGATTTTATAGATATGGCAGTGCCAAAACTGGTGCAGTGCTCATATTTTTCTTCAATGTATCGAAGGATATATGTTTCTTTCCTCCATTGAAAGACTTTCTTAACACTTGTTAATTCATGTAGAGGTGTTTCTATGTATGAGAAATTAACATTGAATTTTCTCTAGTACTTTACTGCTCCTAAAAAAATCATGAATTCAATGGAAATAGTTTTCTTGGGACTTTTTACAATGACTTCTACTTTTGTAGGATCTGTCTTTAGTTAACCATTCCCTACAATGTATCCCATATATACCAGAGAAGTTTTTCCAAATTCACATTTAGATAAATTGATATACAACTTCTCATTATTCAAGAGTTCAAAGACTGTCTTGACATGCTTTATATGATCTTCCCATATTCAAATAAAGATCAATATTTCGTCTAGATAGACAATAAAAAAATCATCTGTGTAGGGTCATAACACATCATTCATCACTCTCATAAACATTGTTGGTGTATTAAATAACCCAAATGGAATAACAAACCATTCAAACAAGTCGTGCTTGGTCTTGAAATCATTTTTCCATATGTCACCTTCAACAATTCTGATCTGATAGTAACCACTTCTCAAGTCCAACTTAGTGAAATACACAACATTCTTTAATTGATCTAATATATCATCAATTCTAGGAAGAGGATAATAGTTCTTGACCATAATCTTGTTTAGGGCTTGAAAATGAATACACATCTTCAACGTGTCATATTTATTCAGAACTAAAACAATAGGAGAACCACATAAAGAGGAGCTTGTTCTGATGATTCCTTTATTGAACAACTCCTGAACTTGCTTCTTTATTTCTTCATTCTTTATTTTTGATGACCTGTACATTCCAATGTTCAGAAGAGGAGCATATTGTTGTAAATATATTACATGTTCAACCTCTCTTTTAGGAGGAAACCCTATTGGTTCCTGAAACAACTCATCATAATTAGATATGATGTTGATCAACTTTCTTTTATGATTTGGATCACAACATGATAAAGAATTTGTTATATATTTTTCTTTATATTTCACTATCATGAGAACAAAATATTTACTTGCGCCCATGAGTATCTTAGTTTACACTTTTCTCACTAAAGAAACATTAGTTTTGATGCGATGAGCCTTGACAATATCTTCAACCCCATCCTTGAAAATATGATATTTATTTTCTTCTTGATAGAACACAACCTTCCTGTCAAATATATATGGAGTACCCAAGACAATTTTGCAAATGTCAAGAGGCACAACATCTAACTCGACCTCATCAAAGAACTTAGTTTAATTGCAAACCTGATCTTACATTGTTTTGTTACTTGCAACTTAGCATTGTCACACACCCAACCTAATAGATATGGATTTTTGCGAGGTGTCGTCTTCAATCCTAGATTCTTAACAATTGCTTCAGATATTAGGTTAACCTGAGATCCACTTTCAAATAAAGTATCTACCTTGGTATGCTTGACTATCACTCTGACATGAAAACTCTCACTTCTCTTCTTTTGATCAATATCACTTTCCATTTTGACAGATTGAACTGAAGAATTTGAATTGATAGCTGATATATCTTTTCTTCATATGGCCATGATCTTGGATTCATCTCCAGAATCCGACTCTAGATCCTCATGAGCTGATGCAATAGTCTTTTGCTTCCCTTTATCCTTGAATTTTCTTGGTCGTAATTCTAGATGCAGCTTCCAACATTGTGATTCCTCGTGTCCCTTTTTATTATAGTGTGAACATGTAGGTCTTCCCTCATATTTCTTCATTGTGGATTATTTATTACTCTTCCATTCACCTTTCAGTTTCTTTTCGAACTTTGTTGGAAGTAGGAAAAAACAGAAAGAAAGATGAGGTAGGACATAACAGAAAGGAAGGCGATTTTGGGGAAAGAAAGCGTGCACAAGGAAAGAGACATCTAGAAGGACTCACAACACGTGCGCATGCAAGGAAGACCTAACAATGGTAGGGTTGGGGTTTTGGTAATGAATTATAAAGGCTGAAGAGCCATAAAATGTATAAATATAGATACTTAGGTATCATAGGGTTGTTGTGGATTGTTTTTGTAAGAGTCGGATTACGATAGAGATAAGTTTTTATTGTAGAAAGAACTGTTGTAGCGAAACGCTATGTGTTATTTTGTTGTATGTTCTATTTTTGATCTAGAGAGGACAAATGAGGGTAGATATTGAGAGTTAGATCATAGGCTGGGGAGGCTAATGCGATCTAGTCTGGCTCATATAGATCTTATCCAATTGTGAAGGATTGTAAGGTGCGCGATGTTGTAGATGCGGAAATACTATAATAAAAGAGATGAGAGACAAATATTTGTGGACGTATCCCAGGAGGGGGTGAACCATGGTAACATATGTGTTATGTGATAAATGCATGCATATATTTATTGTCTTCAGTTGTTATTTCTATGCTTAATGAATGAGTTGTTATATTTCCTACTTATTCGTCAATAACAGTACATTGTGTTTACTAGTTATAATAATGGTTCAATACTTAGTTCTCATATCTTGAACTCAATCCTAGGTTGTAAACACCTGAGTCTTACAGACACCCATTAAAGTTATCTCGGGTGAGACTGTGCATCGCATTCTATGTGATGTGTTTCCTTCTGGTCTACCAAGAGGATCAATAGTTTTAGAGTCTTTGTTGGAAACCTAAAAAAACATGAACCCTGGGTCAATACAAACTCAGAAAAAATAGAAGATAAGTAAGAGAGTAAACTAACAAATGGTTCTATTGTCATTGGTAGGAACAACAGAGGGTTGAGTAGATGAGATAAGTTGAAGACCTGTCAGAGGAAGATCAAGGAAATATTAGGGTAGAGAGCAATGAGCCATTAGAAGGGAATGTTGAGACCTTGGAATCCCACAAAAGAAAATATTGAAACTTGGCTAAGAACCAAAGAGTTGGAGTTTGCATAAAAAGATAACAAAATCCCTAGAATAACACCCCAAAAATATCTTGAGAAATAGGTGTTTACTGATTTACACGAAGTCTTTTTCTATGATTTTCCACACTTACTATAGGAGTGGATACTAAGGTTGAAGGATAACCACGGAACGAACCGGATTTGATAACTCGAGTGGACCCCAGTATACGTTGAGCAGTTATAGTAGGTGAACAACAAATTCACCTACGTAGTAGATTTTTGTCTTAACAATATTGTGGCAGGTTCATAACATAATTTGTATTCAACACAACAAAGTCATATAACACAACAGAGCAAGAATTTATACGAGAACCTCGAGGAAGGTACATTAGATTGTTGTATACATCTATTAGGATATTGTTATACAACAAAGGTGTACTGAAAATGGAGTCAGACATTTAAATTTCCCTGCGTGCATGGGGGAAGGGGGGAAGCACTGACAAAAAGAAGAGAAATGGAAGGAGGAAAATATAAGGGAAATAAGGAGGAACCCTTGGACCCGATCATGATGGATGACGACCAAATCCGATGGATCTTAGAGACAACTGGAAAGACATGTAGCGAAGTACCCTACCAATACAAGGTGAATACCAAGAAGAGAGTCGTAGTCACGAGGGAAGGCTTGGCGAGTGATGAGGAAGAAGTAGAGGATCTTCGGGCTGTGGAGAAGATTGAGGAAATCCTGTGTGCAACATATGAGAGGAAGACAAGAGGTCCAAGAATGGGAAGAGAAGGCAACAATTTTATCCATATTAATGTTAGTGTGGGACCCATAAACCCATGTGCAACTAATACACCAAAGAGAACACCATCGTTTAGACAATCGAAGTTAGGAAGAAGTTCAACAGCATGAAGTACATCTACACAAGGAGAAACAACTGGAGGAGCCAGTTTAGGTAGAACTATTCAAGTATCTACACCACGTGGAGGTAGCAGTTCAGCGTTCAGAATGGCAGGACATGATCCCACCATCAGGTTACCATAATTTCGAGGAGAAGCAACAGAAGACCTGAGAAACACTTGTTCATTTGTACAAAGAAATGGGACACAAAGAAGATCATTGATGAATATACCAAACTTATGCAGTTATATATTACACTAAGAGACCACGCACTATACCGGTACATGAGTCTCAATGTAAACAGTGAACCAGGGATGACAAGGACACTGACAGACATTAAGAAGTTACTGATAAATGAGTTCCAGAAGACGATCTCAGAGGATAAATACATGAATGAGATGATAGAAATCCAAAAGACACTAGGAGAATCTATATGGGAGATCGACTAGAGATTCAAGCGACTGAAGTGGAAATTTAAATACCTCATGACCGATATGTAGCATTAGTATTTGTTTGTTAATTAACTACTCCCACACTCAAAATATCCATTGCGACAAAAAAAGTTACATACGTAAGAAGAGGCTCTACAGGCAGCCCTACAACTAGAAGAAAATCAATACCAACAGACAGATCCATCTATTGAAGAACTAAAAGAGGATTTGAAGAAATTAGCATTCCAACTCAACTACATGCAGGACAGAAGGACACCACAAGAATGAATGCCCAACATTCACGCAGTATATGGAAGCAAGAATGCCAAACTTGTTACAGACAGGAGGACCATGGTGTGAAGTATGCAAGAAACCGAGTCACAACCCATATCACTTCCTGATGATGCAGAAATACCAGACAGTCGCAAAGAGTTCATATTGCACCTTTTTCAAGTTAGTAGGCCATGACGACAAAGATTGTATAACTATGGAGTTGATGTGAGAAAGGACATCAAATGCATATAGAGTGCATGCCAAAATGATGACTGGGAAATATGCATCATAGTTTAATCAAGCTCCAGCTCCATACAACACTGCGCAACAACAGTATAATACTGCACAACAACCATATAATAATGCACAGCTATAGTACAACATGACACAACCTCAGTACAATACCATGCAGTATAATCAGGTGCCTCAGTATAACACACCAAGAGGAGATCGAGTAGGCTATAGAGGTGGAGGAAGAGTGAGAGGAGGTTTTGGATGAGGTAGAGGACCAATCGTATGTCACAATTATCATCAACCAGGACACTATGCAATGGAATGTTCACTTCCACTAGCAACTTGTATGAATTGTCACGCATAGGAACATGAGTCAGAGGAATGTCTAACACTACTAGTAAAGATCCAGGAAAAGAGGAACCAGAACAACCAGAATGTTCAGTGGATCTTAGTCGAAGCAAGGGATGAAGGAAAAAATATCAATATAGTTACTTGTGGAGGAGCTAAAACAGGAAATGATGCAGTCTGACAAGAGGCAACACAAAATCAATGGGTGAAAAATAACGTCAAACCAATGAAGTAGTTCGATGCGTAGAAGGATAAGGAGATATTTAAGGAAGCCAAAAAATAATTCTAGAAGGAGGACATTGCAATGACTTCAACTAAGCAACAAATTAGTAAGGAAGCACCAAAATATGAAATTCCTTCGTTATTGGATCATACCAACGAAATACATTCCATGGGACAAGTAAGTACAATCAAATGCTTTTTTCAATCATGTGTAAAATTATTAAATGATCCAGAATCTGTGAAAACATTTCAAAAAATACTAGAAAAATGTAGTATGGAGACAGAAGGAAAACTAGAACCGAAAATAGTCAATCACCTGCATACTAGGAGAAGAACAAGTAGGGAGTTCAGACTGAATGAAAACATTGGAGACTTCAACATGGGAGACATCATACTAGATTTGGGATCTGAGGTCAATGTGTTACCAAAGAAGACATGGAAATGCATGGGAGAGCCCACATTAGGATATTCACCAGTTCGACTAAAACTAGCAAAGAAGCATAGAGTCCTACCAATCAGTGGGATTAAAGGAGTGACGGTATACCTAGATGGAGTGCGCATTAAGGCGGATTTTGAAGTCATTGAAATAGTGGACGACACAACACCATACCCATCGTTTCTTGGTTTGGATTAGGCATTTGACAACCATGACATAATCAACTTGAAGACTAGAAAGATGACATTTGAGTCAGGAGAATACATGGTTATCACACCATTAGACCCATCAGATGGAGAGAGGTTTGTAGAACCTACTTGTTTGGACTTAGAGGAAATCATCCAATTGTACAAAAAAACTACGCGCGATGAGATTTACGTAAAACCAACTATAGACATAATACTTAGTTTGTGGAGCATTACTTCATGTGCAACAAAATCAGACACTAGTTTAGAGAACTGGCAACAAAGGCTACATGAAGTGTCCACAAGAAGATGTGCAATAATAGACCGTGCAGTAAGATGGGTAGGCACAGAAATAAGGGAACCACCTAGTTTCCACGGAGTAAATGATTTGGAAACATTCTTGACACAGTATGAAGATGAAGTTTCAGAGAAACAAAGACTCTTAGCACTGGATATAGTACTCAAGGCCACACCTGCAAGATGGTGGAGCACACACAAACGGACAATCACAGATTGGTACCAATGTAAGCGGTTACTGCGCATAAGGTTTGGCGCAGAACATAAAAACAACAAGAAGAAGAAGTATGATGGACAAGGGGCACCAGCGGAACACTTGGAGGAGTGCATAATGTTGTGGAAAATGACACCCCAGAGGAATGGACTCATAATTTTATACACATCCTAGAGGGCACACCAACGAAATGGTATACATACCAGGAATTGCATAAAGGAACTACGACCTAGATGACATTGCAACACAATTTTACAGTCACTTTCTCATTCGAGCATGAGAACCCCAACATAGACGTCGCTCTTAAACATATAAGAGGAGTGATATTCATCAAATAACTATAAGTAGAGCTTATCACAGAAGAACAATAATGGAATAGACAGACAATTAAGGAACTGATGTCATATTACCATGTGCAAGAGGAAGCACCAGATGAAGACAATTTGCGCGATATTAAAATCAAAGAAGTAGAAGGAAAAATATAAGTAGTACCACCTATCGAATCAGAATTCATTGCCATGCCAATCAAGGTAAATAAAGTCAACATTGGGATAGATGAGATTCCCAAGATGCCTAGCATCAGAGATTACTGGGATAAACAAATGGTAGAAAGCATAACAAAACTATTACGTGAGTACAACGATTTGTTTCCCACAACATTTATTGAGATGAAGGGTATAGCAAGAGAGATAGGAGAAATGAAGATACCACTCAGACCTGAAGAAATATCGATCAGACAACAACCATATATATTGAATCTGATATATAAGAAAAAATTCAAAGCCGAGATCGACAAGATGCTCAAAGTTGGAATCATAGAATCAGTCGAAGAATCGGAATGGATAAGCCCGATGGTAGTTCAGGAAAAGAAACAAGGAGGGATCAGGATATGCATCGAATTGAGGAAGGTGAATGATGCATGCCTACATGACCCATTCCCTACACCTTTCACAGATGAAGTGTTAGAAAACGTAGGAGGACATGAAGCTTACTCATTTACTGATGAATTCTCAGGCTACCATCAGATCAAGATAGCACAGGAAGACAAATACAAGACCACATTTGTGACAAAATGGGGATCCTACCAGTACACAATCATGTCATTTGGACTGAAAAATGCACCAACAATTGTTTCCAGAGTAGTCATTGCTACATTTAAAGAATTCATCCACCAGTTTCTTGAAGTATACCTAGATGATTGGACAATCTATAGTTTGTTGAAAGAACATGTAGAAGTCTTATGATTGATGTTGGAAAGATATAGACAGTGCCAGATATCACTAAACATAAAGAAATTCATATTTGGAACACTTTTTGGGATACTATTGGGTCATATAGTATGCAAACAAGGTTTACTCGTAGATCTTGCGAAGATCACAGTAATTGTTAACTTACCAACACCAAAAACAATTTGTCATCTAAGAGTGACATTGGGACACATGGGATACTACAGGAAGTTTATCAAAGGGTATGCCTAGATTACTGCACCAATGGAAAATTTGCTAAGAAAGGATACAAATTTTTAGTGGAACGATGAGTGCCAAGAGGATCTGGATATCCTGAAGGAAAAAATGGTCACTGTGCCGATATTAGTATTCCAAAACTGGGAGAAGACATTCCACGTACATGTAGATGCATCAACCATAGCACTTGTAGCTATCTTGGCACAACCAGGAGTAGGAGACTTGGATCACCTGATAGCATTTCTGAGTGGAAATTTATCAGAATCAGAACAGAGCTACAACACTATAGAGTGAGAAGGCCTAGCTATGGTCTACGCACTACAAAAATTCAGACATTATTCATTAGGGAAACACTTTAAGATGTTCACAGATCACTCAACCTTGAAATACCTAGTCAACAAGCTAGTGTTGGGGCGGAGAATCTGTCGATGGTCACTATTGTTTCAAGAAGTTGACTTTGAAGTAATAGTCAAGCCAAGAAAATTGAATGCAGGACCTAACCACCTATCAAGGGTCATGAACAGAGAAGAACCTATGAATTTAGAAGACACCTTTCTGGATGCACAACTATTTTCATTCTAGATCGTTGACGATTACTTTGCAGATATCATTCAGTACTTGAGCACAGGTATTGGGCCAAAGAATATAACACCACGCAGAAGAAAAACCTGGTAGTCTGCATTGCCGACTATCAACTGATTGCAGGACACTTATACAAAATGGGCGCAAATAGCATCTTATGAAGGTATGTGTTAGAGCACAAAATACCAAGAGTCTTAGAAGAATCCCTCAAGGGAATAGAAGGAGTAAATTATGCAGGCAAAGCTACCGCACAGAAGGTATTGCGTGCAATACTATGGTGTCAGATGATTCACCGAGACTTGAAAGAATACTATCAGAGATGCAATGTCTATCAAAGGGTCGGTAAACCCAACAAAAGGGACGAGATTCCATTACAACCACAAGTAACATTACATGCATTCGATAAGTGGGTAATAGACTTTGTGGGACCAATCAACCCACCAGAAAAAAGAACAGGAGCAAGGTACATTATCACCGCGACGGGGTACCTAACACGATGGGCAGAAGCCACACCAATGAAGGATTGCAGCACAGAAAAAGAAACATAATTTTTTTTGAGAAAGTGATCACTAGATTTTATGAGCAACGAAGGCATGCACTTTATAAACAACACCATCAGCGCTATGACTGAAGATTTTGAAGTCCATCATCATAAGATCACACCATATCATCCACGGGAAAATGGTATAGTGGAATAATTCAACAAAATCCTAGAGAATGTACTAACAAATATCTGTAACATCAATAGGGACGACTGGGACCTCAAAGTACCAGCATTATTATGGGCCTACAGGACTATGTGCAAAAATTTGATAGGGAACACACCATTTAAACTGGTATATGGCCAAGAAGCAGTGGTGAGATTAGAATTATCAGTACCAAGCTTGTGTGTAGCAACAATCACATATATGATAGAATGAGGCATAGTACAGGAGACACTGAACCAAATAATGACTATGGAGGAAGATTGAATCTTAGCAGGATTCCACCAACAAGTTTAGAAAGCAAGGGACAAAGCTTCGCATGATAGACACATCAAGAAGAAAACTTTCAAGGAAGGTGATTTAGTATTGATGTATGACAACAAATCATTTCAGCACCTAGGAAAGCTCAGGATTCATTGGTTAGGACCATATGAAGTAAAATCTATCACATATGGAGGAGTTGTACATTTGAAAGACTTATCAGGCACAGAACTTAGAGGGATGATCAATGGAAGCCGATTGAAGTTGTACAAGGACAGTCGACCACCCACCGCGTAGTAAAAAAAAAATGTTAAATAGTACCAAAAGAGGCAAAGTGTGTTGAAAGAGCACGCATAGTTAGGAACAAAAAATCAGCAAGGAGAAGCATAACGACCATGTGAAAAGGGAAACAAAAATATGGAAAAATAAGTACAAAAGGATGGAGTCAGAAAGAATTAAAAGATGGAAAGGACTGATGGGACACCACATTAATTGCATCAACTGGAGATGGAAAGGTAGAGTAATGGAAAGTACGAAAGAATTGGAGGTGCATTGAACCCACAATTAAGGAAGAGTTCTTGACAAGCTTCATGGGATAACCATACAACACATGGACATGGGAACAAAGAGACCATTTGCAAAAGGATAACAAATAGAGAGCGATAGAGGTTAAGGAGCAAAAAGCCTCATTCACAGAGGTCATAGAGACCATCCAATCTTAGCAAACATTCAACATTCACCACCATGGCACCACCAAGGCAAGAAGAAGTAAGACAGAGTGCCAGAACAACCAGGGTTAAAACTAGGTCATGAGAATAGTTGGAAGAAAGTGAAGAAAAACCGTCAGAGATCGTCAATGTCGACGAAATCCCATCTCCAGAAATAGCACTGGTGAACCCCACACTTGTAATGGAAGAAACCCAAAAATGAGCACCGGAGGGAAAAAACATAGATAGACCAATAGAGGTACAAGAGCATCAAAACCCAAATACAAAAACGTTGAAGGAGGTGCATCTAGAGAACACTGAAGCATCTCTGAAATTCAATGGAATGGCGATGAATCAGGAAGCAGAAATCGAGCCAGATGAATCAAAAACCACCGTGTTAGATCACCCACTTGAAGGAACAGTAGAGGAGGTCACAAGTTGGCCTGAAGGGTATTCTAAAGAACAAACAACAACCACTCGAACTTCGAGTCAACCACCACCAAAGAAAGACAAGCAGTAGGTACCAAGGTCACCTTGCAAGCACCCTGTTGCAACAATCATTCTACCGTGTATACGAGATGGGCTACGAGTGGGATCAGACTTGTTGGGTCATATTAACTAGCTAAAATATTCATACCACGATGTAGCAGACGCAGACAAGTTTTTCGAATTTGCAAAGAGAATGTACATGGAGATGGTGGGCCTAAATTTAGTTGGGGAACTGATGGATCAACCACTCCATTGGGGAACAGGGTTGGAGAAAACATGAATCTTAGGTCTATTAGATATACCACATTTTTTCAGATGTCAGTACGTAGGGGCGTGTGTCAAACAACTATTAGTAGTCACACATGGTGGAGACATCTAGTTGGACAAGATCACCTTGATAGACGTAGAGCTTATTGCAATCATAACAAGATTTCCATCCTGGGGCATGGATCTAGCATAGTTTCTGGATGAAAAAACCAAGGAGAAATCACTAGCGGAAGAGATGAAGAATAAGTATGGCACTGATAGGGGGACATGAGGAATTATTCTCAAGAGGATCAATGATGTCGCCACACAAATGGGAAAAAAAATCTTAGCATGTAAGCTGCTGAGAAAATGTTGTAGAGAGGAAGTTCCAGCTGGGGTTGTCGCAATTGTAGCTCAATGTGTTGAGGGCACCAAAGTGAGATGGGAACCCTATCTCTTTAATTTATTCATGGATGATTGCAAGGATGCATAGGATCTAGGAATAGAGTTTCACTATTCATGGCTAATCATGTTAATAGCCTTGATGGGATGGAGAGAACCAAGGTATGTAACTTTTTGTACTAGACCCAAACCAAACTAGGGAGTGAGATATCTATTACTGAAGGCCACATCGGATGCTAAGAAAAAAAGGATGAACGGGTCCATATTTGAAGGATACCTATGTGTCCTACAGGAATCCATCTCCAACATGTGGAGGATCACACCATAGGTTGTCATGCAGTTTCGGGACATCGCCAACTTCAAGGCCGCATGTTGGCCCTTGGTTATGAAAGTAAACGAAGATCAAGGAAGAAAAGGAAGAATACGAACTGCACAGAAGGCACAGTGACTGTTATTGGGTCGAAGTGAGAAAAAGAGCAGAAAAGACAAAGCGAAGTAAAAGGAAGCAAGTTGTTGGATGAGGAGATCGAGGATGACATATCAACAAGGAAGAAGGATCATGGACAAATCAACAAGAAAAAAAATCCACCGTTGGATGATTTGGAGCATCGCATGAGAAGGAAGGAAAGACAGGCTGGTGAAGCTCTGAAAATGAGGGTCAATTCGACCTAGGGTTTTAGAAACCTATGGTTTCGTATCTAGGGTTTTAACACCTAGGTTTTGGCCTAAGGATGTTGGTGAGTGATTGTAATGTATAAATAGAGGTCAAGAGGATATGGGATGGGTTGTTGTCATTGTTGTTACTATTGTTGGTATTATGATTGTTGCTATGTGATCGAGTGAGTAACACCATGGGAGAGAGAAGTGTTGAGTACGAGATCCTTTTGTATTGTAAGATCTACAGTTGGGTGCGAAGATCAACTCTGCAGCTGGGTGCATAGGGAGAGGAGAGATAGAGAGAAGAAGAAAGAAGATCTTCTAGCTAAGAGCACAAACAAGAACTATATGCTTCATATTAATACATTATAAAGAACAGTTCTGTGGACGTAGCCCTAGAGAGAGGGTGAACCACGTATATCTTGTGTTGTATGTGTGATTGGTGTTATGTTCTTTGTTATTGGTATACTACTATTGCATTACTGTGTTAGATCTGATAGATATATCTTGCACAATAGATCCTAGGAAGATAAAGAATACTATATTGTTGTGTGTCGATCGCTTTGAACCCACTTTACATTTCCTTCTAGTTGTAGACATCTCTGTCCTGCAACCCCCACATAGCTGCTTCGGGTGAGATTGCATTTTCCTTGCAGGTGTTTCCAAAAGGGCCAATAGCTAGGGCTTGTTGGTGTGCTCTTGGAGCTGAACCTTGGGTCTACCCCTATGCCAACAAATGGTTATGTTGTCGGGACAAGAATCTTCTTAAGGGAATGTCAAGGTGGCTTCCATCAAAGATATAAATTCAAAAGTGGATAGAGGATCAAGAGAAGGACTTCACTTAAGCTCAGAAAAATAATCATAATATTAGTACAGAGGATTGGTTGGAGAGATATATCTTTACTGATATACATGATATTTTATTTGGAGGAATCCATCAGGACCTATATGAGTGGTTAGCTAGGTTAGCAGATACCCATTTTGAGATCAGATCTAGACCTCCTATAGTTTGGATGTCGACATTGATCAAGAAATTCAAGAGAGTTGATAATGTCGTGTCAAGAGCAGTAGATCACTGGTTTGATAGCACCATTGGAGGGTACATCACTGAGTTTGTTGTTGATAGAGTAGAGTCATATATCCAAGCCTATAGATATTTCTTCAAGGGACCCAGAGGAAAATGTTTACATTTTCTGAAGTTGAGGATCAAGATGCTATTGCATGAGAAGAACCTCTTGAACATACAGTAGATTGGTCAGATAGAGAAAAGATAATGTTCAAGAATTCAGACTATGACAGTGACACAGAGGCTGGACATATGCACAGTGGAAGAGAGTTTATAGAATTTCATCTTGTGAACCTATTCAAGAAGAACTACAGGGACGAGGGTTTCTATAGTGGAGAAGAGGCAGAGCTAATGGACGAAGAGAATTCAGAACCCTCTAGGGAAGAGGAAGGGAAAACTGAAGAACCTCGTTGGGACGAGCCAAAAACTTCAGGAACTGTGCATACTGCTGAAGTAAGTACTATTATCCCTCCTGTTGTTTCAGTAGCACTAAGCAATCAAAATAGTCAGAGTCACCAGATTCCTCAGAGTACTATTACTAGCAGTTCAACATATACTCAGACAGGAAACCTAGGAAACCTAGTAAGATCTATGACAGATGAGATGAGGCTCCCTATATTTAGGGGAGATGGATCTGAAGACCCTAATAAACACTGGTTCCTATGTGAATTCATATGGAATATTAAGAATGTCACCGACAAAGCTGTTAAAAGAACCCAGTTTAGTACTACACTGAGGGATCGCGCACTGAGCTGGTACATGAAGCTTGTCCAAGAACTTGCACAACCTAAGTCATTAAATGAGATCAAGAATGAATTAAATACAAAGTTCAAGAAACCCAAGTCTGAGTCAATGTATTACAGAGATGAAAGAGATCAAGCAGAAGGTAGCCGAACCTGGTTGAGAATTCGATCAAAGATTCAAGACCTTAACAGGTCGATTGAATTTTCAGATCCCATATGAGAAGAAAAAAGAGTGGTTCATTTCTTCCCTTTTACCACACATCAGAGTTCCTCTAATGCAATAGAAGATTTCTTCATAGGATGAGGCATTGGATATCTCCATGAAGTTAGAATCATACCCTATGGGAGAATCCAGCTCAGGTATGAGTCAAATCTTGAGTCAACGAACTAGTTTGTCTTTGCAGGTCAAAGATATGAAAAAATACAAGGGAAAAGATAAAGGAGAAGTCATCGAGTGTGTTAGATGTAGATCATAATTCCATGACAAGCAGCATTTCCCCCTATTTCATGAATACTTTTCCTCTGGAGCTCTGAGCCCTTTGAAGCAAGTTACCTTACCCTGGTGCGAGGTATGCCGAAATAGACATTGCCCTGGTGAGTGATATTACATGCAAAAATATGTTCAGACACCCACAAATTTGTATTTCACATTATGTAATTCCATGGGGCATGATGATAGATATTGTAGGTCTTATGACCTCATGAATGAAAGGTCAAGAGACATATAAAAAATTCAAGGCAAAGTACATCAAGAAGGAAACACTACAGAGTATAACTCCATTGGGAGAGGAAACTTCAATCCTCATGGTGGATTCAAAGGTTGAGGACAAGGAGGAGGTATAGGTTGAGGATGAGGATAAATCATTTGTTATAACTATGCATAGCCAAGACACCTCATAAGGGATTTTCAAAACCCTTGTAGTACTTGCAGCTATTGCCACTCTTTCAAACAATTTATTGAGGAATGTCTAGAATTGTTGGCTAAGCTTAAGGAGAGACGAGGACCTCAGCAGAACCCTCAAGTGCAACTGATATATGTTGAAACTCACAGAGAATACCCTAGATTCATTATTATAATTAGAGGAGGCATTGTTATAGGAGAAGACAGACTGATCCAAGGAAAGAATACAGAAGACTCGAGAATCAGGAAAGCTGCAGTGAAGACCCAATATTTTGATGCAAAGAAAGAAAGACATATATTTGAGGAGGAAAGAAAAGAGCTCAAAGAAAACCAAGGCTCTTCATCAAAGACACAACCATAAGTAAGAGAATATGGGATGCCTCAAGCATTTGATCAGTCTTCTTCACCAAAAGAAGGAAAATAGGTAAGCAAGCTCATGGAATTTTTATATACTTGTATTAAGTTGATTCAGGATGAGAGCGTTGTACAAGAACTACAAAATTTAATCAGACGGTATGAGATAGGAAAGATAGACCCCTTACTGAATAGGGAAGTACGCCAAATCGCTAAAAAGAGAAGGAAAAATAAGAAATTACACTTGAATGCTCAAATAGGAGAATATGATATAGACTATGTGGTCATCGACTTAGGGTCAGAGGTCAATGTCATAATGAAGAAAACTTGAGCACTGATGGGAAAATAGAAGTTGATCTATTCCCCTATCAGGCTCAGGATGGATAATTAGCAAGCTATCATCCCCTTTGGACAATTGGAGCATGTCCCTATGGACATCGACGAACTAAGAACGTTTGCAGATTTTGAGGTAATTGAGATAGTTGATGATAGATGTCCTTACCCTGCACTATTAGGAATTGATTGGGATTTCAATAATTCCACTATGGTTGATTTAAATAAAATACGCATGACTTTTGAAATATATGTCCTTAGGGTCATTGCACCCTTATATCTAGATGAAGTTCAACGATACACAGAGCCCATCAGAGAAGAAGACCATGCATATGAACTAGAAAACATATACAAATTAATAGCCAGACAACAGGATTACATTAATCCTATGGCTGATGGAAACCTAAGCTGGTGAAGTGACAGTGCATGTTCATCAGACTCAGAAGAATCACTAGAAAAATGGAAGAATAAAATGTATGAAGTATCTACAAGAATATGTGCTAGATTAACGAGATAAGTTCGCTGGATCAACACAACAGTAAGTAACTTACCCACCTTTGATGGTCTGAATCCTTTAGAAACCTTCTTGTCATAATTTGAAGAAAGTGTGCCAATGAAACAAATAATGTTGGCAATGGATGAGGCCCTGAAAGAAACCCCAACAAGATGGTGGGGGACACACAAAAACAACATTAGAGAATGGGTACAATGTCATACCTTGATGATAGTGCGGTTCTTAGCACAAGTAGAAGGCTACGAAGTTCGATAGACAGGTAGAATTTGCCCAAAGGACCATGTGCAAAGTTCTAAAAAATCCTGGAGAGACATTCCTCAAGAGTAGTGGGTGCACAAATTCATTAACACGTTGGACGCGACACCTATCAACTGGTACCTTCAAGAAGAGTTGTGCCTCATCACTACATATTTGAAAGGTATGACTCAGAATTTTGTAACAACCTTCTTATTTGAAAGTCAATATCCTTTAGTAGATCAAGCATTGAATATTGTAAGACGGAAAGTATTTGAGGAGGCATCTAACCTCCCTTTAGAGCAGTAAGAGGACGAATGGATTGCACCTCTCCATAAACTGCAAGGTTGTTACAACATCAATGCTAATGAAGATGATGATCACAGAAAGGTGACCATCGTAGAAATAGAAGGCCAAAGAGATGTGGAAGGACTAGGATTTGAGTTACCATTCATTGAAAAACCAATCAAGATTAAGAAGGTCAATATTGGAACAAAACAGACACCGAAGCTTGCAAATGTTGGAGATTACTGGGATGATGCCACTATCGACAAGATAACATAATTACTACATGAATATCAGGACTTGCTTCCAACCAAGTTCACCGATATGAAAAGCATTAAAGGGCCTATGGGAGAGATGATGATCCCTTTGAAACCATATGCAGGACCATTCAAATAGAGACCCTACAGACTAAACCCTAAATATAAGGAGAAAGTGAAGATTGAGCTCGGCAGAATGCTGGAAGCTGGAATTATAGAACCTATGGAAAAATCATAATGGATTAGCCCTATGGTGGTGCAAGACAAGAATACAGGAGAGATCATGATATCTGTAGATCTCAGGAAGCTGAATGATGGTTGTTTGCATGACCCCTTCCCTACACCATTCACTAACGAACTATTATATAATGTGGGAAGCCAGGAGGTATACTCTTTTATAGATGGATTCTCGGGATACCATTAGATCCGGATTGCCAAAGAAGATCGCCACAAGACCACATTTGCAACAAAATGGGGGTCCTATCAGTATACAGTGATGCCATTTGGATTGAAGAATTCCCTATCCATCTTTTCCATGGTGGTGGTCGAAGCATTCAAGGAGGTTTTGCATAAATTTCTAGAAGCTTATTTTGATGACTGGACTGTTTTTAGTTTATTGAAAAATCATATCGAATCTCTAAGGCTAATGTTGGACAAATGGAGGTAGTGTCAAATTGCCTTGAATATGAAGAAATGAATCTTCTTCTCACCATTTGGAGTGTTGTTAGGTCATATTGTATGCAAGCAGGGATTGTTGGTCGATCCATCTAAAACTGCCATTATAGTTGATCTACCCCCTCCTACTTCAGTCAAATAACTACACAATGCGCTGGGACATACTCGATACTACAGGAAGTTCATTAAAGGATATGCCCAGATTACAACACCCATGGAGAAGCTTTTGAAGAAATACTGTCAGTTTAGTTGGACAGAAGAGTGTCAGTAAGACTTTAACACACTGAAACAGAAAATGGTTACTGTGACTATTCTGGTTTTTCCAGATTGGAGTAAGGAGTTTCATGTGCATGTCGATGTGTCCTCTATTTCTTTAGGAGAAGTGTTAGCACAACCAAGGGAAGGATATATTGACCATATATTATCCTTTTCCAGCAGAAAAATATTAACTGTTGAGATCAATTACACCACTACCGAGAGAGAGGGGTTAGCCATGGTGTATGCATTGCAGAAATGTTTCCACTACTTGTTGGGAGGACACTTTAAAATATTTATTGGTCACTCTACACTGAAATACCTAGTCAACAAGCCAGTGTTGGGGGGGATAATATGCATATGGATTTTTCTATTTCAGGAATATGAATTTGGGATCATAGTAAAGCCAAGAAGAATGAACAAAGGTCTTGACCACTTGTCGAGGTTGGAACATGGAGAAGAGCCCACTAGTTTGAAGTATAAAATATCGAACGCACAATTGTTGTCCATTAGAAATATTGATGACCACTTCCTAGAAATAGTTCAGTTCCTGTCAACAGGAATGGAACCTAGTGAGTATACAATTCCTCAGACGAAACAACTAGTAGTGCATGTTGCAGACTTTTCACTTATAGTTGGATAGCTATACAAGATGGGACCTGATGAGATATTGAGAAGGTGTGTTATGGTGGAAAAGCGACCATTGATCCTCATGGAAGCTCATGAAGGAATCACAGGAGGACATTACACAGGGAAAGGAACTACGCAGAAGGTTCTTAGAGCTGGCCTTTTGTGGCCTACCCTACACCGAGATGATAAAGACTATTACAGAGCCTACGATGTATGCCAAAGAGATGGGAAACCATCCAGAAGAGATGAAATGCCACTAGCACCACAACTGACCCTACAAGCATTTGAGAAATGGGCCATTGACTTCGTGGGACCTATAAACCCACCTGGAAAGTGCACAGGAGCAAGGTACATAATTATAGCAACATAGTACTTGACCAGATGGGTTGAAGCAAGAGTAGTTAAGGATTGTAGTGCAACTACTATTGTGCGCTTCATATTTGATGACATCATAACCAGGTTTGGATGCCCAAAGATCCTTATGAGTGATCAAGGCACACATTTCATAAATAAAATTGTTGAAGCCTTGACTAAGGAATTTGCAATCCACCATCAGAAAAGCATGCCTTACCATCCACAAGAAAATGGGACAGTGGAAGCATTCAAAAAGATCTTGGAGACAACGCTGAAGAAGATTTGCAGTGTGAACAAGGGTGACTGGGATTTAAGAGTACCAATAGTACTTTGGTCCTATAGAACCACTTGAAAAAAATTAACAATGCAGACCCCTTTCAAGTTGGTGTATGGTCTCGAATAGGGATGATTTTAAGGATGGAAATTTATTTTTAAATGTAGAAACCTTGGTGAATCTTACTAATCCTTCATATGCCAACTATAAATGATTGACGATATTTTTGTAAAAATATTCAAATTTCTAAGGATTTTATATAGTTTTTATAAAATTTTGGCGATTTTTAAGGTAAAATAATTTTATCCTATAGAATTTGGGTGAATCATTTTTAAAATAGTGAATCTTGTTTTTGGAAAAACCATGGAAAATTAGCCCATGAGCGAAATTTAGCCCCTAAAATCATCCCCGTCTCTYGAAGTTGTTGTCCCAATGGAATACCTGGTACCAAGCTTAAGAATTGTTGCCTTTACAGATATGGATGACATTGGTGTTGTTCAAGAGAGGCTTGCAYAGTTGGTCGAACTAGAAGAAGACAAATTTATTGCAGGATTACATCAGTAGGTAAAGAAGGAAAGAGAGAAGGCCTATCATGACAAACACATCAAGAAGAAGGCATTCAAGCAAGGTGATATAGTACTGATATATGACAGTAAGTTCATAAAGCATCCTGGGAAGTTTTGAATGCATTGGCTTGGACCATATCAGATTGCCTACGTTACAGAAGGATGAGTTGCACAGTTGAAGACTTTGAAGGGAGAATGGAAGGAAGCATTAGTGAATGGGAGCCGGCTGAAGTTGAACTATGACAACCAGTTGCCTCACATCTCTAAGTAAAAACATAAGGAAAAGGGTCTAGGTACTAGGTGCAGTTGAAATTGGGTACCAGACACAGAAAAGACAGTCTACACAAGGAAGGAAGGAGAAGAGGCATAGAGCAAAAATCAAAGGCTACACTGTGTAGTCTGAAGTCAAAGTAAAATAGAAAGGTTAGACCTGAAGTTCCCCAGGATGAGTCACAAGTGAGTGTTGGGGGCCTGTTGGCCCTTGGTTATGAAATTAAGCGAAGATCGAGGAAGAAAAGGGAGAATGCAAACTGTGAGGAAGACACAATGATTGTTACTGGGTCGAAGTGAGAAAAAGAGAAGAAAAAATAGAGAGAAGTAAAAGTAATCAAGTTGTTGGATGAGGAGATTGAGGATGACAGATCAAAAAGGAAGAAGGACCATGGAAAACACAACAAGTGGAAAAATCCATTGTTGGATGCTTTGGAGCATTGCATGAGAAGGAAGGAAAGACAGGCTGGCAAAGCCCTGAAAATGTGGGTCAAGTTAACCTAAGGTTTTAAACACCTAGGGTTTTGGTATCTAGGGTTTTGACACCTTGGTTTCGGCCTAAGGATGTTGGTGAGTGATTGTAATGTATAAATAGATATCAAGAGGACCTGGGATGGGTTTTTGTGATTGTTGTTACTATTGTTGGTATTGTGATTGTTGTTGTGTGATCAAGTGAGTAACACCATGGGAGAGAAAGTGTTGAGTACGAGAGCCTTCTATATTGTAAGATCTTCAGTTGGGTGTGAAGATCAACCCTGCAGCTATGTGCACATGGAGGGGAGAGATAGAGAGAAGAAGAAAGAAGATCTTCTAGCTAAGAGCCCAAACAAGAATTGTATGCTTCATCTTAATACATTATAAAGAACAATTATGTGGGTGTAGCCCTAGAGAGAGGGTGAACCACGTATATCTTGTGTTGTATGTGTGATGGGTGTTTTGTTCTTTGTTATTGGTATACTGCTATTGCATTACTGTGTTAGATATGATAGATATATCTTGCACAGTAGATCCTAGGAAAATAAAGAATACTAGATTGTTGTGTGTCGATCACTTTGAACCCACTTTACATTTCCTTCTGGTTGTAGACATCTTTGTCCTACAACCCCCACATAGCCTCTTTGGTTGAGACTGCATCTGCCTCGCAGGTGTTGTCGAAAGGGCCAATAGCTAGGTCTTGTTGGTGTTCTCTTGGAGCTAAACCCTGGGTCTTCCCCTATGCCAACACCACATGACATGCGATGTGGATACAGGCATAGAAGGATCCTGATAAACAATGGCTAAAAATGTGTTATTGTATCACAAAGAGTGACATCGACATGGTCATTAACGAATGGGAATACGAGTGGAAGATTCTAGTACTCACCCATGAATTTCTGGAAAGAACAACAGAAGAAGAGGCAGGGAAGGGAGAAACACAACCCCACGAAGTCCAAGTTCCCAAGAAACAAAGGATAGGCTAGAAAAAAACAACACAGACAAAAGAAGGCACAGTGAAGATGGGGACCCAGAAGGGGAAAAAGGAGAATACACAATTGGCCAAAGGACAATAGAAGAAGTCTGAGGTAGCACAAGGGACCGCCCCAAGTCCCAACCCACAGGAACCAGGTGGGAATAAGAGGCCAACTATATAGATAGGAGGATCACGCAAGAAAATGAAGCCGCAAAGAACACTTCCAAAGTATACGATCACGAATGACGATGGAGAAATGATAGCCCAAATGGTCCAGGATTGTCTAGACGAGGACTTTGACCATGTTGCACACCACAAGAATAGGATTCAAGAGGAGCTAATAGACATGTGGTAGTTCCTCAAATGAATTGAGGAATTATAGATAGCAGGAAGTAGCAGGGGAACAAGGCCATCAACACCGCGGACAGAGGAAATATTGGAAGAAGGAGAGCGAGATCCAGTCCATACAATACTGTAGCCAAATGAAATATTCCACATAACACCCAGTATGTTGCGTATGGACGATATCGTGAGGCAGAGATCCCTAAAATAATTATCTCAAATCCAACTGGTGTTGACACGGATACCATCCAGGGAACTACACAAGTTACAGGTTAGCATAAACCACGAGGTACAGTCTTGTGCACATAAAAACTTAGTCAAATTGTAGCAGACAACAAAGAAGCAGGATGCACTAGAAATAGTCTATGATCAGGATAAGTTTGAGACCCAAGAGGAAAAGGAGAGTAGGAAAGGATCGGAGCAGAAAGTGGAAAGAACTTATGAGAAGATTCCAAAGGCCATGCAGGGGGAGAAAATCACAACAGTAAAACAGATTGATCAGATTGCGCAGGAAATTGATCAATACCAGAAGGAGATCGAGAATCTCTGAGAATAGCTCACATCCACTACTCCACCAGCAGTGAAGGAGCAAAGGAAGCAGGAAGCAGTAGCGTGGATGCAAAAGATAGAACAACGGGTCTGCACAGTAGCCAACTTGCTTGATCAAGCAACACAACTTGGATAAATTTAGAGGAGGATCAGCAGGTCCAAAGGTGGGACAAGGAAGAATAAAGGATCAAAGAAGGGATCCAAGAACTCAAGTAGAGGCAGAAGAAAATGGCTATCACAAATCATATCAAAGGGGTGTAGGACATGAAGAAACTACAAGTAGAACTCAGCACTGTGCAAACACAAAAACAAGAGTGACAGGCTCAAATGGAACCGTTGCAAGAGCGGTTAGTAGAAGTCCCAGCACAGGTAGAGGAATCCAAGACACAGATATCACAAACTCAGGAAGAGTTTGCAAAATTGGTCAATGATGAAGTTGCAGTCCAGATAGTGGACACACTCAAGGAGAAGACTGCGCAGGCACAGACACAAGAAACATAGCTCAAGGAAAAGTTCCAGGCAATCACCAAGGAGATCGAGGAAGCACACAAAGGTTGGGTGGATCGGGAAGAGCCACATGTCATTGTTGGGGGGTTGTTGGAACTAGGAAAAAACAGAAATAAAGATGGGATAGGCCAGAATGGAAAGTAAGACGAATTTGGGGAAAGAAAGCATGCACAAGGAAAGTGACAGTTGAAAGGAAGCACAACACGCGCGCATGCAAGGAAGACCTAATGATGGTAGGGTTAGGGTTTTGGTAATGCATTATAAAGGCTGAAGAGCTATAAAACATATAAATATAGATACTTAGGTATCATAGGGTTGTTGTTGGGTTGTTTTGTAAGATTCAGATTACAATAGAGATAAGTTGTTATTGTAGAAAGAACTGTTGTAGCGAACCACTATGTGATATTTTGTTGTATGATCTATTTTTTAGATAGAGATGACGAAGGAGGGTAGATCTTGAATGTTAGATCATAGGCTGGGGAGCCTAGTGTGATATATTCTGTCTCATATAGATCTTATCCAATTATGAAGAATTGTAAGGCGCACACCACTGTAGATGCGAAAATACTATAATAAAAGAGTTGAGAGAGAAATATTTGTGGACGTATGCTAGGAGGGGGTGAACCATCGTAACATTTGTGTTATGTGATGAATGCATGCATATATTTATTGTCTTCAATTTTTATTGCTATGCTTAATGAATGAGTTATATTTTCTACTTATTCGTCAATAACAATACATTGTGTTTACTAGTTATAATAATGGTTCAATATTCAGTTCTCATATCTCTCACTCAATCCTAAGTTGTAAACACCTGAGTCTTAAAACCATCCATTAAATCTATCTCAGGTGAGACTGTGCAATGCATTTTGTGTGTTGTGTTTCCTTCTAGTCTACCTGGAGGGACGATAGTTTTAGAATCTTTGTTGGAAACCCGAACAAACATGAACCCTGGGTCAATACAAACTCAGACAGAATAAAAGAGTAAGTAAGAGATTAAACTAAAAAAATTGAATGTCTTCTTATATTCACTTCCATGCTTAGCATTACTAGCCTCTAGATGTGTAGCTTGTACTGACACCTTATCAATGTTAGTAGGGATAAACATTAGAATATTATGACGAAGATATGAGTGCATACCACCAAGATATTTCAGAAGAGTTTCATGAGTATACAGTGGAATTCCTAGTGATAATGCCTTCTTTTTGAATTGATGTGTTTATGCATGAATGTTTTGGCCTTTACCCTATCTTAGATGATGCCACTCGATCATTGTCATTTGTGTATGTGCCATTGGATAGAATTGTTTCCTTATAACCTTAGTAAACTTATCCCATGAATATATTACTTTACCCTTTTGAACAAGATGAACTTTCATATTACTCTCTCGCCATATTAAGGTAGTTCTACTTAGTCAAATAGCATATAATGGTATCTTTGCAGCCTCGACCATCATATTTTGAGCCCTACAATATACCTCTATCTTCTTGATCAAGTTTTCCAATTTTTCAAAATTTAATTCTCGATCATAGGTTGACAATTTGAACTTGACATCAAATTTTAGTAATGGAAGATTATGCTCAGACTTCTTAGAGGACTTATTTAGATGAGAGAAATATTTACTCACTTCAGAAGAAATTGGTGATGATGATGAGGAAGGGGAAGGGGGATATGAAGGTCCACCACCTTCACCTCCTCCTTCTCCTTTTACTGAATATTCTCCGCTTACAAGATTTTGAATTCTTCATTCTAACACATCTATTGTTTCTTTCAGTGATTAAAGCATAGCTCTAATCTCTTCATGACTCATGGGATGATCTTATTCTTCTCCTTTTTTAGAATCCATCTTATGTCTTCGATATCTCTTTCCAATATCGAACTTGCAAGTTTTCCTTTACCAATTTTTATTTTGCCTCTTGTTAGCATTCACTTCCAAAATACTTGTCAAACATGATCTGATACCAACTTGATTGAAAAAATACTTAGATTTTTATTAATATTTCAATACATAAAAATCATCTACTTGATCTTTGAAATAAAATGATCGCTTGACTGTATGCAAATTATATGTGAAAATTTTATCTTTTAATTCCACTTTAGTGATAAAATGACTTGAAAATAATTGAAATTGAGATGAACAACAATAATGTAATCACATACATAAATTGGAAAATCATAGATCACCCAATTTGGGATACCTCTCTAGGTCCACTTCCAATAGAGGCCTTATTTTATTAATGCTCAAATAATTTTGTTTTACAATGACCTTTTCATATGTTTCCCAAATGTATAAATAGATTGCATCATTGGATTCCTGGCGAAAAATCATGCAAAATGAGTATAAAGTTCTCAAAAACCTGTCAAGGTACCCTTTGGCATGCTTTACGATGTAGCCTCACAACTTTGGTACCCTCAGGCATGAATTATGATACTAAAATTTGCATTAATTAATTAGTGTCCACAACCTCGGTCTATGTTCCCATTAAATATGGTGTGGGCCCTTAACTATCCTCCAAAACTCATGTTACCCCTTAACTATTATTAGGGTGTAGTTGTAACCAACTAATAGTTAGCAGAGAGTTGGTTAGTGGATATTGTTGAGGTCATTAGCATAGTTTGCAGGTCGGGGGTTCAAGCCCCATCGACCATTATTTTCCATGCGTTATATTCAGTTGTTAGAATTATTTTTAAAGTTTTATATTATATATATAGTATATAGTTTTACTATATACTATATATATTAATTTGTCGGAATATTTGTTGAATATATACAACATATAATAAAACCATATAATATGGTTTAAAACCCGTCGCATGTTAAGCTCCCCATGGATTAATTTTGGTTACATGATATACATATAAACCAAGATCCAATGGTCGAGGGCTTAGGCTCTCAACCCTTTGGCCACCCATTTGAACTTTATTACAATTTTAAATATAATTCCAATCATATGTATATTAAGACCTAAATTATGGCGCGTTGGTAGTGGGAGCTAGGTTACGTCTTGGGAGGATATGGAGGTCATGGGTTTGACCCCATAGACTCCATAATTTTAACATACACTAACCAATATTGGCCAATGGGAGGTCACCACGTGGCAACCTCTCAGTGGCTGACCTTGTCACTTGTCATCCTAGGAGTGGTCCACTTGTGCACCACTTGTCAACCTGGAGCTAGGATCTTCACAGTCAACTGCCAATAATCACATGCCACGTGTCACCCTTGTAGTGGTGACGCATGTCACCTCTTTTACTTTTCCCTTTGACCTTTTTTCCAGGTTTGATTGACAATTTGAACGCTTATAAATTTTGCATACGAAGTCTCTTTGACTTAATTTCATTTGTGTTGTTAGAAATTTGACGACGATATCTACGCATTGATGAAATTTTCAAGAGAATTTGGGACGATTGAATTTTGATCATTAGTGAACCATTCTGGACCTCTGTGGATGTTCCATATATTTTTGGACCTTTGTGAACATTCCTGGTTCATCCTGGATCACTTATCTTCACCATCTTCTCTTCTATTTCCTAGAGCATATCTGGTTGAACCACTGCACCATCTATCGGGTTATCCCAACTCACTAGTGTGTTTCACTTTATGACATTAAGTGCTTGAAATGGGATCATATTTAGAGATGCTTGACACCTATTATTATAAGCAAACTCAACAAAAGGTAAATAGTTTTCCCACTGTGTCAATTTTTCCATCATATACATTCTTAGCATATCTTCTATCACTTGATTTACTCTTTATTTTTTCCCATCTAAATCTGGATGATAGGTTTTCCTAATATTCAGATCTGTCCCAAATCCTTTGAATATCCCTTTCCAAACATTTTATGTGAACTTGGGATCTCTGTCAGACACAAATTTCTTAAGTACACCATGCATCCTATCAATTTCTCTCATGTATATATCAACAATGTTGGTTTCCTTGTGCGTTGACTTCACTAGAATAAAATGGGAAGATTTAGTAAGCTTTTCCACTACTACCATAATGTAATCATGTTTCTTAGCATTCCTAGGAATATTAGTAATGAAATTCATGGTGAAAACTTCCCACTTCCACTCAGGAATGGGTAAAGGTTGTAGAAAACTAGATGGGTGGTTATTCTTAGCCTTGACCTTTTGACATTCAAGGCATCTAGCAATAAAATCAGAAACCTCGTTTTTCATGTCTGGTCAATAGTATATTTTTTTACCACTTCAATTGTCTTATGGTAGCTTGGGTGCCCAACATAAGGAACTTTATGCATCTCTGACAATAACAGATTTTTCAAATCCTGATCATTTGGCACATAAACGGTGCACCTATACATGAGGATTCCATCCTCTTTTAACTCATAACCTTCAAATTTATGTTGCAACTTACCTTGTCTTAATTTTTCTCTTATGTCCACATAACGCTGATTTGAGTTGGAAACCTATAAAATTATGTCACTCAAATTTGAAGTGTACATGATAATGGTTGTAGCATGCATCTCATGCACCCTCCTGTTGAGTGTGTTAGCCACCATTTTATCCTTTCCTTTGATATGCTTGATATCAAAGTCATACTCACTGAGGAATTATAGCCATATTCTTTTTTTAGCATTTAAACTTGGCTTTCCAAACAGATATTTCAGACCACTTCAACTCAAATCTTTTCCCCATGAGGTAGTGCCTCCACATCTTCAAGGAATGCACTATGGCTTCCAATTCCAAATCATGAGTAGCATAGTTCTTTTCATGATATTTTAATTTCCTTGATTCATAACACACCACTTTCCCATTTTGAGTAAGGAATCCATCGGACCCTTCCTTGCATGCATCTGTGCACACAACAAAGTCTTCATTAGGATCAACTCTTCAAGTGTTGAAAACTCCTTACACAATCCGGAGTGTTAAGCCCTAGAAAAAGCCCCATGTTATGTATAAAACCCCTTATTAAGACCCAAATATTGAATTTTTACATTTCTAATAGGTCGGCTAGAACCTTCTTGGCACAGGGGCAAACCCAAGGTTCAACTCTAATGGCGCACCAACAATCCCTAACTATTGTCCCTTTCGGCAACACCTACGAAGAAGATGAAGTCTCACCCGAAGTAGTAATAGGGGGTTGCAGGACACAAGCGTCTACAACCAGAGGAAATGCAAGTGGAATTAAGACAAACACACATGGAGATCAGATTATTCTTTCCATGCATAAACCTACTTCGCACAGTTATATATCATATCTAACATACTAATGCATCATCAGAGTAAAAGAGTAAAGAACACAACATCAACCACACACAACAACAGGATATACGTGGCTCACCCTCTCCCTAGGGCTACGTCCACATAACTATGATTTATAATATATTAGGTGAAAGATTACAGTTCTATCTGTGCTCTTATTTTGTAGATCTCTCTCCTTCTCTCTTTTCTCTATATCCCTTCCCTACATAACCAACTGCAGGGTTGATCTTCGCACCCAGCTGAAGATCTTACAACACAGACTTATCTCTGCACACAATCCCTCTCTCTTAGTAATAATAACAATCACTCATCATCACATACCCGACCCCATATTAGGTCCTCTTGACCTTTATTTATACATTACAATAGCTCATTGACAGCCTTACACTGAATCCTAGGTGTCAAAACCCTAGATACCAAAACCCTAGGTCAACTTGACCCACATTTCCAGGACTTCACCAACCTGTCTTTCCTTCCTTCTAGCGAGGTTCTCCAAAGCATCTACAGGTGGATTTTTCCACTTGCTGAGTTTTCCATGATCCATCTTCCTTGTTGATTTGTCTTCCTCGATCTCCTCGTCCAACGGCTTGCTTTCTCAAACTTCACTCCATCTTTTCTTCTTCTTTAATCACTTCAACCTGATCTCAATCAACCTTCCTTTTGTGGAGTTCGTGTTTCACATTTTCTTCTTTAATATTCACTTTCTTCCATAACCAAGGGCCAACAAGCCCCCAACACTCACCTGTGACTTGTCCCAAGGCACTCTGATCTGAATCTTCTGTTGTATATCTACTTCAAACTGTGTAGTGCAGTTGATTTGTGCTTTGTTCCTCCTCCCTATGTACAGACTGTCTTTCTTGTGTTTGATACTTATTCTCAACTGCACCTGGTACCTAGACCCTTCTCCTTTTGTGTTTACCAAGAGTTGAGAGGTAGCTAGTTGTCATAGTACAATTTCAGCCAAATCCCATTCACCAAACCTTCCTTCCACTCCCCATTCAAAGTATTCATTTGTGCATCTCCTCCTTCTGTAACATAGGCAACCTCATATGTCCCCAACCAATGTATTCTGAACTTCCCTGGATGCTTCATGAACTTGTTTTTGTATACCAATACCAGATCTCCTTGCTTAAATGATTTCTTCTTGATATGCCTGTCATGGTAGGCCTTTTCTTGTTCATTCTAAACTTACTGATGGAATCCTACAATAAATTTGTCTTCTTCTAGTTCGACCAATTGTGATAGCCTCTCTTGAATAGCTCCAGTGTCATCCATATCTATAAAGGCTATAATTCTTAAGCTAGGAACTAAATATTCCATGGGTACAACTGCTTCTAGGCCATAGACCAACTTAAAAGGGGTTTGCATTGTTAGCTTCTTACAAGTAGTTTTATAGGCCCATAATACTGCTGGTACTTTTAAATCCTAGTCATCTTTGTTTACACTACAAATATTCGTCAGCACTATCTCTAATATCTTGTTGAAATCTTTGACCATCTCATTCGCTTGTGGGTGGTAAGGAGTGTTCTTCTAGTGGTGAACTTCAAATTCCTGATTCAAGGCTTCAATAGTCTTATTAATAAAATGTGTTCCTTGATCACTCATGAGGATATATGGGCATTCAAAACTGGTTATGATATAATCAAATATGAAACGTACAGTTGTAGTTGCACTGCAGTCCTTAACTTCTCTTGCTTATGCCCATCTGGTCAGATACTTTGTCGTAGTGATGATGTATCTGCCTCATGTGCGCTTCCTTGATGGGTTTATGGGTCTCATGAAGTCAATGTCCCATTTCTCAAATGATTGTAAGGTTAGTTGGGGTTCTAAAGGCATCTCATATCTTCTGGAAGTTTTCCCAACTCGTTGGCATACATCACAGGCTCTGTAGTATTCCTTAGCATCTCTTTGTAAAGTGGGCCACTAGAGGCCAACTATAAGAACCTTCTACAATGTTGTTTTTCCTGCGTAGTGTCCTCATGCGATGTCATCATGAGATTCTACTAAAATCAGTGGTCTTTCTTACTCCATAACACATATTATGAGGATCTCATCAGGTCTCATCTTATATAGTTGTCCAGCTATAAGCGAAAAATATGCAACGCACACTACCAGTTGTTTCTTCTGAGTGACTATGTATTCACGAGGTTCTATTCCTATTGATAGGAACTAAAATATCTCGTTGAAGTGATCATCAACATTTCTAATGGCTAGAAACTATGCATCTAGTAGTGTATCCTCCAAACTAGTAGGTTCATCTCCATGTTCCAACCTAGACAAGTGGTCAGGTCCCTTGTTCATCCTTCAAAATCATATTCCTAAAATAACAAAAGCCATCTGCATATCCTTCCCCCCAACATTGGCTTGTTGATTAGGTATTTCAGCGTGGAGTGATCAATGAACATATTAAAGTGTCCTCCTAACAAGTAGTGACGAAACTTCTACAACACATACACCATGGCTAAACCTTCTCTCTTGGTGGTGGTGTAATTTATCTCAGCTGTTGAGAGCTTCCTGCTAGTAAAGGCTAACAGGTGGTCAATATCTCCTGCTCCTGGTTGTGCTAAAACTTCTCCTAATGAAATAGAATATGCATCGACATGTACATGAAATTCATTGCTCCAACCTAGGAAAACCAGAATAGGCACAGTAACCATTTTCTGTTTTAGCGAGTCGAAGCTCTGCTGACATTGTTTTGTCCATTGAAACTGAAAATATTTCTTCAGAAGCTTCTCCATAGGTGTTTTAATTTATGCATAGCCCTTAATGAACTTCCTGTAGTATCTAGTATGTCCCAACGCAGTGCGCAACTGTTTGACTAAAGTAGGAGGGTGTAAATAAAAAATAATGGCAATCTTAGATGGATCTACCAATAATCCCTTCTTACACACAATATGGCCCAAAAACACTCCAAAGGGAGAAAAGAAGATGCATTTCTTCAGGTTCAGGGAAATCTGAAATTGCCTACACTTATCCAACATTATTCTTAAGCATTCAATATGGTTTTTCAATAAGCTAAAAACAATTCAATCATCAAAATATGCTTCCAGAAATTTCTGTAAAAACTCCTTGAATGCTTCGACCACCACCCTAGAAAATATGGTTTGTGCATTCTTCAATCCAAAAGGCATCACTATGTATTGGTAGGATCCCCACTCTATTGCAAATGTGTTCTTATAGCGATCTTCCTTGGAAATCCTGATCTGATGGTATCCTGAGAATCCATCGGTGAAAGAGTAGATGTCCTGTCCTCCCACATTATCTAACACTTCATCGGTAAATGGTGTAGGGAATGGATCATGTAGACATGCATCATTCATCTTCCTGAGATCTACATAGATTTAGATCTCTCTTGTTTTCTTATCTTGAACCACCATAGGGCTAATCCATTCTAATTCTTCAACAAGTTCTATGATTCCTGCTTCCAACATTCTGTCTAGTTCAATATTCACTTTTTCCTTATATTTAGGGTTCAATCTGTAAGTTCTTTGTTTAACTGGCCTTGCATCTTGTTTCAAGGGGATATTCATCTCTCCCATGGGCCCTTTAATGCCCTTCATATCAGTGAACTTGGTTGGAAACAAGTCATGATATTCATGCATCAATTCTATGATATTATCAATAGTGGCATCATCCCAGTAATATCCAACATTAGCAAGCTTAGGTGCTTGCTCTGTCCCAATATTAACTTTATTGATTTTGATTGGTTTTCCAATAAAATTTAGTTTGACTCTTGGTCCTTCTATGTCTCGTTGTCCTTTTGTTTCTACAATGTTCACATTCCTAGGATCATCATCTTCAATGTCATTAATATTGTAACATCCTTGCAATTTCTGAAGAGGTGCAATCCATTCATCCTGTTTTTCCTCCATAGGGAGACTAGGTGCTTCCTCAAATACTTTTTGTTTTACAACCTGTAAATATTGATATACCATAGGGTGTTGACTTTCAAATAAAAATGTAGCTATAAAATTCTGAGTCATACCTTGCAAGTCTGCAGTGGTGAGGCACAGTTCCGCTTCAAGGTACCAGTTGATAGTGGTTGTGTCTAAAGTATTGATGAATTTATGCACCCACTGTTCTTGAGGAAGGCAGCTCCAGGCCTCCTCATAACCTCACACATGGTATTTCGGACAACTTTGACCTGTGTACCTAACTTTTCATCCTTCGACTTGTTCTGAAAATCGCACTGTCATCAAAGTGTGACATTGTATCCAATTCGCAATGGTCCTTTTATGTGTTTCCCACCATCTCGTTGGAGTATCTTTCAAATCCTCGTCCAGTTCCAACAATCTCTATTGTACTGGTACAATTTCTTCAAATTCTAGTAAGAAACTTTCTAAGTGATTCAAACCATCAAATGTGGGTTAATTACTTATTGTTGTGTCGATCTAGTAAACTTCTCCGGTCAGTCTAGCACATCTTCGTGTAGATACTTTGTACATTTGATTCTGCCAATTCTCCAGTGCTTCTTCTGACTCTGATGAACATGTGTTGTCACTTTGCCAGTTTAAATTCCCACCTATTGTAGGATTAATGTAATCATATTGTCTTTCTGTCAGTTTGTATATATTCTCCAACATATATGCGCGGTATTCTTCTCTGATGGGCTCTGTGTATATGGGACCTTCATCAGGATCCAAAGGTACAATGACCCTAAGGCCATCACCTTCAAACATCATTCTTATTTTATTCAAGTCAACGACAGTAGAATTGTTTAAAGCCTAATCAATTCCTAACAACATGAGGTAAGGACAACTATCATTGACTATCTCAATCACCTTGAAGTCCACAAATGTTCTGACCCCATCGATGTCCATAGGTACATGTTCTAGTCTTTCGAAGGGTCTCACAGCCTATTGATTGGCCATACTAAGCCTGATGGGGGAATATATCAACTTAGGTTTTCCCATCTGAAGTGCCCAGGTCTGCTTCATCATAACATTGACCTCTGATCCTAAGTCGAGGACCACATAATCTATATCATATTCTCCTATCTGAGAGTTAACATGTAGTTCCTTATTTTTCCTTCTCTTTTTGGGTAGTTGATGTATTGCTTTATTCAATAGAGGATCTACCTTTCCTGGCTCATACTATCTGATCAAGTTTTGTAGCTCTTGTACAATTCTCTCATCCTTTATCAAATTAATGCAAGTGCATAAGAATTCCATGAATCTTCTTACCTTTCTTCCTTCTCCAGGTGAAGCAGACTAATCAAAGGCCAGGGGAATTCCACATTCTCTCACTTCTGGTTGTGCCTTTGATGAAGAAGCTTGGTCTCTTCTAAACTCTTTTCTTGCCTCTTCAAATGTCTGCTTCTCTCTTTTTGGATCAAACTCTTGTGTCTTCTCTGCATCTTTTCTAACTCCTGATTGTTATGTAGTCTTCCCAAGAGTCACCCTGTCTTCTCCTATAGCAACGCCTCCTCTAGTGATAATAGCGACTTTGGGATTTTCTCCACGAGGTTCTACTGTGATTAGTTGTACTTGTTGGTTTCCTCTTCATCTTTCCAGAAGTTTGGCTAACATCGCAGGACAATATTCTATGACATGTTCAAATGAGTTGCAGTAACTGCAAGTGGTACAATGATTTTGATAGTCCCTTGCCAAATGTCCTGGTTGTACGTAGTTATAACAAATAATCTGACCTCTACCTCAACCCATGCCTCCTCCTCATCCTCTTCCTATGAATTCACCATGAGGATTGAATTTTCCTATTCCAGGGGAATTATACTTTGTAGTGTTCCCTTCTTTTTGTAATTTGCCTTGAATTTTGTAGATATCCCTTGATATTACATGTAAGAGGTCATAAGCTCTACATTCCTTCTCATCATGACCCACAGATTTATAGAATGTGCAGTAGAGGTTCATAGGTGTCTGAACATACTTTTTCATGTAATAGCATTCTCCAAGGTGATGTCTATTTATACATACCTCGCACCAAGGTAGAGTAACTTGCTTCAAAGGGCTCAAACCTGTAGAAGCCAAATATTCGTGAAACAGGGGATAGTGCTCCTTGTCATAGCCTTCTGATTTGCATCTAATGCACTAGATGTATTCTCTCTTATCTTTTCCTTTATATTTTTAAATATATTCGACCTGCAGTGATAAGCTAGTTATTTGACTCAATATTTGACGCATACTTGAGTTGGATTTTTCCATAGGAGTCGATTCAAGTTTCATGGTGATCTCCAATGCCTTAGCCTGTGAAGCAATCTTTTGTTGCATCAGAGGGACTCTGATGTGTGGTAGGAGGGAATCAATGAACCATTATTTGTTTTTCTCGTCTGGGATATGAAAAATCAAATGACCTGTCAAGGTCTTAAACCTTTGATCAAACTCCCAAACAGGTTCAGCTACTTTCTGCTTGATTTCTTTCAACTCTGTGATACACTTCAATTCTGACTTGGGTTTCTTGAATTCAACAATCAACGCAGTCTTAATCTCATTCAGCGGTTTCAGTTGGACAAATCCTTGGATGAACTTCATGTACCAACTCAGTGTGCAATCTCTCAGGGTAGTACTAAACTGATCTCATTTAACAGCTTCGTCGGTGGCATTCTTAATACTCCATACAGCTTCACATAGAAACCAATGTAGGTCAGGATCTTCAGATCCATATCCTCTAAAGGTGGGTAACCTCATCTCATCTGCCATAGATATTCCTAAGGTTCATGACTGAGTATGCACTGAACCACATGTACCAGTTCTCTGAGTGTTCTAATAATTTAGGTTACTCTGGTTACATAATTTTGTTAAAACAACATGGGGTGTAATAGTACTTACTTAAATAGTCTGTGCAGTCCTTGAAGTTTCTAAATCTTCTTGGTGAGGTTCTTCAGTATTCTCTTCTTCTGCCCTAGCAGACTCGGAATGTTCCTTGTTCAATAACTCTTCTTCTTATCCACTGTAGAACCCTTCTTCTTGTGTTGGTTCATGACCCTACTCGAACAAGTTCACTAGAGAAAATTCTTTGAAGGTCCTCCCACTACGCATGTGTCTAATATATGTGTCATTGTCACTATATGAATTCTTGAACATTAGATTTTTCAGTTTGACCCACTACTTTATCTTCAATATGTTCTTCTCATGCAATAGCATCTTGATCTTCAACTTCAAGAAGTGTAAAAATTTTCCTCTAGGTCCTCTAAAGAAATATCTCTCTTCTTGGTTATATGATTCTACCCTATCAATAGAAAACTCTATGATATACCCTCCAATGGTACTATCAAACCAGTGATCTATTTCTCTTGACATGGAATTATCAACTCTTTTGACCTTCTTGATCAACGTCGACGTCCAAACCACATGCGATCTAGATCTGATCTCAAACCGGGTGTCCGCTAATCTGGCCATCCACTTGTATAGCTCCTTATGAATTCATCCAAAGAAAATCTCATGTATATTAGCAAAGATATACCTTCCCAACCATTATTTTGTGCTAATATTAGGGTTCTTATTCTGAGCTTCTACGAAGTCCTTTTCTTGTTCTTCTATCCACTTCTGAATCTTTGTCTTCAATGGAAACCACCTTGACATTCCCTCAAGAATATCTCGATCCCAGAAACAGAACCATTTTTTGGCACAGGGGCAGACCCAGGGTTCAACTCTAATGGCACACCAACAATCCCTAACTACTGGCCCTTTCGGCAACACCTTCGAAGCAGATGAAGTCTCACCCAAAGTAGAAATAGGGGGTTGTAGGACACTGGTGTCTACAACCAGAGGAAATGCAATTGGAATCAAGGAAATTACACATGGAGATCAGATTATTATTTCCAAGAATAAACCTACTTCACACATTTATATATCATATCTAACATACTAATGCATCATCAGAGTAATAGAGTAAATAACACAACATCAACCACACACAACAACAGGATATGTGTGGTTCACCCTCTCCCTAGGGATATGTCCACAGAACTGTGATTTATAATATATTAGGTGAAAGATTACAGTTCTATATGTGCTCTTAGTTTGCATATCTCTATCCTTCTTTGTTTTCTCTATCTCCCTTCCCTATGCACCCAACTGTAGGGTTGATCTTTGCACCAAGCTAAAGATCTTACAACACAGACTTCTCTCTCCACACAATCCTTCTCTCTCAGTAATAACAACAACCACTCATCATCAAATACCCGACCCCATATTAGGTCCTCTTGACCTTTATTTATATATCACAATAGCTCACCACCAGCCTTAGGCCGAAGCTTATGTGTCAAAACCCTAGATACCAAAACCCTAGGTGTCTAAAACCCTAAGTCAACTTGACCCACATTTTCAGGGCTTCACCAGCCTGTCTTTCCTTCCTTCCCATGAGGTTCTCCAAAGAATATATCGGTGGATTTTTCTACTTGCTGATTTGTCCATGATCCATCTTCCTTGATGATCTATCTTCCTCAATATCCTTGTCGAACGGCTTGCTTTCTCGAACTTCGCTCCATCTTTTTTGCTTCTTTAACCACTTCGAATTGATCTCAGTCAACCTTCCTTTCGCACAGTTCATGTTTCACCTTTTCTTCTATAATATTCACTTTCTTCCATAACCAAGGGCCAACAAACCCTTCATTGCACCCTTTCATCATAATTGTAACCCTTTGTCTCCTATATATATATCAAGGAGATATAGTATTGGGATCATCTTATCTCAACTAATATAATGTTTTGAAGTGGATATATTGTAAAGGAGGGTTCCCCCTCGAAGTGGACTATAATTTCTTGATTTATTATCATTTTTAAGGCATTGGATCATAAACTTTTGTATCAGAGCTCATTTATCCTAGGGTTTTTCCTTCTCCAAGAAAGTCATCCTGGCATTTTTTATATAAAAAAATTTCTAGGACGATTTAGACAATGAAAATCGTAGCTTATTTATAGGAATTATCAAGGTATCTATGGTAAATATTTCATCTTCTAGGTCATCATAATTTCATAGATACACCCTCTGGAAGATATGGTATTTGACAAGTCCTATTAACTAGTATCAAACAAGTGTTTCAGGTAAAATAGGAATATATTCTTCAGCAAGGATCCAAATTGCATGAGACTAGTTTCATTGGAACGTGGATTGTCTTTAGTATTTCTGGTAAAATCTTCAAAATCATATATGAAATATTGTGTGTGTGTCACACTATACAAGTTTGATCTCGTGGAAATTCCAAAAATAAGCAAGTTGTGGGGAAGTTACCATAAATTCCACTTGGCACGTCCAATTTTGATCAGACCTGTGGAATTAAAGAGAGGACATATCAAAGGACTACATAACAAACGTTTAGACTCATAAGACATGAAAGTTTAGAGATACACCAGAAGGAAGGTCAGCCTAAAGGACAGACTCCAAATTAAGGGTTTGAAAGGTACGTAACTTGCAATTGTAATAACTTTTTATTCGAAGATCTATTTTTGGTGATTCAAATCTTTTTATAAAGAGGGAAAAGAGAATTATTATTATTATTATTATTCTACATGGGTCCAAAAAATATGACAACACTAGTTAAACCTCCAGAAATATCAACCATGACTAAAGATGAAATCAGTGAGATTTATCGCCAGATGGAAATGAACATCATTGAAAATAGAGAACAAATGATGGAGGAAATAGAAAACAAGATGAATGAGAATAAGAATGAGATGAAAATAATTATGGATGAAATGGAAAATAAGATGAATAGGAATATGGAGGACACGACAAGTAAGATGGATGAAAATATGAAAAATTTGTTGAAGGAATTGCATAATTCTTTGTCTTCCTTGATATGCCAAACTCTAGATGAGAGACTCACTAAAGGAGATATAAAAATGCTAGGAACCCATGAAAATAAAGTTAGTATTCATGTTGAACAACCTTCTAACAACAAGCAATTTTCAAGTGGAATTAACTCTAATAGTGGAGTTAATTATGGTGGGGGTCCTAAATTCAACTTTCCCAAAATTGAATTAAAGAAGTTTGATGGTACAAAGTTCTTTACCTGGGTGAACCAGATAGAGAAATATTTTGAACTACATAATATTATGGATGATAAGAAAAGGATTCACATAGAAACCTTGAACTTTGATATAAAACCATATCAATGGTATCAATGGATAGTGAAAAGTAATCCAACTTTATATCACTACACTTGGGGTTTATTTACAAGAGACTTAGAAGCACAATATGGGAAAGTTTGGGAACAAGACTACTTCAGTCAATTGACAATAATCAAGCACTTAGGTGATATTGAAGATTATAATTATGAATTCCAGGTATTGACCACAAGGGTGGATAACATAAGTGACGAACACTTATTTGAATCTTACATGGGTGGATTAAAAGAAGACATTAAACATGAGCTTTGCTTAAGACAACCTACAAGTATTTTGGAAGCTATGAAAAATGGTCATCATATTAATGCCAAAAATAAGGCTACACACAAGTATCACATTGGAAGTAGAGATCATTTTGGGGGTCATAATAAAACCATACCTCAACCAACAAGGTTGACACCTCAACAAATGGATGAAAGAATATCAAAAGGACTATGTTTCAATTCTGATAACAAGTACAGTAAAGGGAATAAATGCAATGAGAAGAAATTATTCTACATAGATTGTGAAGAGGAAGAAGATAGAGTACATAAACCAATAAGGTTGACACCTCAACAAATGAATGAAAGAAGAGGAAAAGGACTATGTTTCAATTTTTATAGAAAGTATAGTAAGGGGCATAAATGTGGTGAGAAGAAATTATTATACATAGATTGTGAAGAGGAAGAAGATCGAGAATTGGAACCATCACAAGACCTAGATAAGAGACTACTCCAACAATAAATTTCCATGCATTGGATGGAATCGTTACTCCACAGACTCTCAAGATACAAGCATGTATCAAAAATAAAAAGGTAACAGTATTTATTGATTCCGATAGCACCCATAATTTCATCAATTAAAAATTAGCAAAAGATCTCAATTTCTCTGTATATCCTGCACCATAGTTTCAAGTAATGATTGCAAATGGAGGTACCATAAATTGTCCAGGGAAATTCCATAGTATTAAGCTCAACAAGCAGGGGGGGCATATTTTTTGGATAACCTCATGATTTCCATCCAAATGGGGGTTGTTGATGTTGTATTAGGGGGTCCAATGGTTGCAATCACTGGGAATAATGGCCTTTGTTTTCAAAATATTTTCATCATATTTTCCTCAAATGGAAAGGAAAATGATCTTAGAGGTATCCAAGGGAAATCCTCTAAAGTAATGATCTCTAATATAATGGAAAAATTACTCTAAAAGGGACACTAGGTTGTAATTGCACAATTGTTCTCACTTGATGTTCAAACATATATAGCCCCTACTCCATCAAATCTCCAAATAATTATCAATAATAATTCCAAGTTATTTGGTGAAATTCCTAAGGGTCTTCCACCTACTTGAGATCATAACCATGCTAGTCATTTACAACCAGGAAGTGTACCACCTAACATTATTCCTTACAGGTATCCTTATGCACATAAAAGTGAGATGACCACATGATCTAGGAAATGTTAGAGGCTGGCATCATTGAACATAGCCAAAGTTCTTTCTCTTCACTAGTGATGTTAGTTACAAAAAAGGATGTTTCATGGCATATGTTTCCATATTATACACAACTCAACGAAATAAGAATCAAAGATAAGTGGCTTATCCCTATCATTGATGAATGATTAGATGAATTTCATAGAGAAAAAATATTTACTAAGTTGGATCTTCTTTCAGGATATCATCAAATCAGAATGAGGGAGGAAGACAATCCTAAAACACCTTTTAGAAAACATGAAGTTCATTATGAGTTTTTTGTTATGCCATTTGGGCTTACTAATGCACCTTCAACTTTTCAAAGCTTGATGAATTTTATTTCCAATCCCTTCCTTAGAAAATTTGTGTCAGTATTTTTCGTTGACATACTATTAAAACTATTGGAAGAGAAACAACTTTATGAAAATCCTTCCAAGTGTGCCTTTGGGGTTCAAGAAGTGGAATATTTGGGTCATATTGTATCTCAGAAAGGTGTAAAAGTGGACCCTAACGAAATTAAAGCTATGAGAGAATGGCCAATTCCCAAAACCTTGAAAAAAATCAGAGGATTATTAGGATTGACAGGATATTACCACAAGTTTTTCAAGAACTATGGTCAAATAGGAGCACCTATAACAAATTTATTAAATAAGGAAGAATTTTATTGGGCTGAAGAAGCAACAAAGGCTTTTGAAAAACTTAAGGAGGCTATGTGTACAACTCTCATCTTGGACACACCTAACTTTAAAAAAACATTTATTATAGAGTGTGATGCTTCAGGACATGGAATTGGTGCAGTTTTAATGCAGGAAGGGAGGCCCCTTTCCTTTGAAAGTATCCAACTTAAACAAAAAAACTTAGTAAAACCCATTTATGAAAAATAAATGTTCTCCATACTACATGCAGTTCATAAATGGCGCCCCTACCTAATAGGAAGACACTTAAAAGTAAAACAATATCATGATAGTTTGAAGTACTTATTGGAGAAACAATTATCTTTAGAAGAGAAAAAAAATGGGTTACAAATATGTTGAGTTATGACTTTGAAATTATATACAAAAAATGAAAACATAATGTTGTGGCAGATGCCCTTTCCAAGAAAGAAGAAGAAACAAAAGGTTCAGTATGTGATATTTCTATCCTGCAATTTGATTGGGTGGAAGAAGAAAGGATAGAATGGAATCAATATCAAGAGGTATGCAAGATCATTCAACAACTACATGAATACCCCATTTCAGTAGATAATTTTGTATGGAAGAATGATTTTATATGGTATCATGATCGCCTATACTTATGTAAGAATTCCCAACTCAAATAGAAGATAATTTTGTAATTGCACATGTCTCCTATTGGGGGACATTCAAGATTCTTGAAAACATACCACGGGATCAAGAAGGATTTTTTTTGGGAAGGTCTTAAAAATGATGTTCAAAATTTTTTGTTTGAATGTTTGGTCTGCCAACAAAATAAGGGAGAGACAATCAAGACTCTTGGTCTCCTGCAACCATTATCTATACCAAGCCAACGTTGGGAAGAAGTTTCAATGGATTTTATTACAGGTTTACCCAAATCTAAAGGAAAGATTGTCATCATGGTAGTAGTGGAGTGACTAAAAAGGTATGCCCATTTTTTCTCTTTGTTTCATCCTTTTAAAGAAAGTACAGTAGCAGCATCATTCATGGAAATAGTTCAAAAACTACATGGATTCCCCAAGATTATTTTAAGTGATAGAGACCCTATTTTCACATAAAATTTCTGGACTGAATTATTTTCTTGTTTGGGTACTCAATTGGCTCATATCTCCTCTTACCACTCTCAATTTGATGGGAAAACTGATATTGTGAATACATTTCTAGAAGGATATCTTTGTTTCTTTGCATCCAATAAACAGATACAATGGGTCAAGTGGTTTCCCTTGGTGGAATGGTGGTACAACACATCCTTTCATATTTCATCAAAAAATTCCCCATTTCTGGCACTTTATGAATATCATCCTCCATCCATGACATCACCCTTGAAACATAATACAAATATTCAAGCAATGGAGGACCACATAGGGAACCAACAAGAGATCCCCAAAGTATTGAAGTACAACTTAGTTATAGAACAAAATAGGATGAAACGACAAGTAGATCAACATCGCAGTGAAAGGGAATTTGATGTGGGGGATTGGGCATTTCTAAGGATACAACCATACAAAAAAATGTCTCTCAAGCAACAAAATAAGGAAAATAAATTATCACCCAAATATTATGGCCCCTATAAGGTTTTGTAAAGGATTGGAAGTATGGCTTACAAATTGGAGTTGCCTCCATCTTCACGTGTACATACAATATTCCATGTTTCCTTCTTAAAGAAGGTCATCAGAAAAAAGATCTCTGTCCAAACTATTTTACCAAATATGAATGAATAAGGGAATATCATACTAGATCCAAAAACAATCCTTGAAAAAAGAATTACGCTACTGAGAAATCGAGCAATTACAGAGTACCTCATCAAATGGAAGAACCTAGTGGAAGAGACAACATGGGAAGATGAGTTATTCATGTAGAAGCATCTGTGGTTATTCAAGTGTTGAGGAAAACACTTGTTTGACAAGGAGGTACATGTTAATCCCTAGAAAAATCCCCATGTTATGTATAAAACCCCTTATTAAGCCCCAGATATTTAATTATTACATTTCTAATATGTCGGCTAGAACCCTTCATTGCACCCTTTCATAATAATTGTAACCCTTTGTATCCTTTATATATATAAAGGATATATAGTATTAGGATCATCTTATCTCAACTAATATTGTTTTCTGAAGTTGATATATTGTAAAGGAGGGTTCCCCCTCAAATTTGACTGTAATTTCTTGATTTCTTATCAATTTTAAGGCATTGGATCATAACACGGATTCCATTCAAATCACACACCTTTATTTTTCAAGTATTTGATTGGGTGTGCAATATTTGAGAATCATTCAATGAATATTATATAGTACCATGAAATTCACATGAAACATCTCACCTATGTGACATTTCTTGGTGTTGGCCATCCTTCGATGGCTTTTAGCTTCTCCAGGTCCATAGTTATCCCTTCCTCTGAAATGATATGACCCAAGTAATGAATTTGCCTCTGGTAGAATGAGATTTTTCTCAACGTTGCATACAAATAATGTTATCTCAATACTTGAATCACCATACTCAAGTGTTTCTCATGTTTTTCTTCATACTTTGAGTAAATAAGTATGTCATCCAAAAATACAATGACAAAATTATCTAAGTATTCTATGAAAATACAATTCATTAAACACATGAATACAACTAGTGCATTTGACAATCCAAATGGCACCATGGTGAACTCATGATTTAAATACCTCGATATAAAATAAGTCTTGTTGATGTCTTATTATTTAATTCTCACTTGGTGATATCCATATATGAGATCAATCTTTGAAAATATATGTGCACCCCTCAACTGGTCAAAGAGGTCATCTATCCTTGGAAAAGGATACTTGTTCTTTATTGTTACGTTGTTCAACTACTTGAAGTCAATACAAAGCCTCAACATACCATCCTTATTCTTCAAAAACAACATTGGGGAACCCCAAGGTGACACACTTGGGTGTATACACTCCTTCTTCATAATATATTCAAGTTTCATCTACAATTCCTTCATCTCTAGTGTACTCATCCTATAAGGATTCTTGGATATGGGGGTTTCTCCAAGGATCAATATCACTTTTTTTGTGGCAACCTTAGTATTTCTTTAAATACATATGAAAATTCTTTTAGTATTTTGTAGTCTTCAACATTTCAGACTTTATCCTTAGGTTCCTCCTCCATGTGCACTGCAAAAACTTGAAATCCTTTCTTGTATTTTTTCTTCAATTGCAAGGCTGAAAATTCTCTGATAGTTACATCTCTTGGAATTCCTTGAACATATCTTAAGTTCCCTTCCTCATCCAAGAAAGTAAATTCCATATTGTAACAGTCTAGAACAACATGATGTTGGTCCAACCAATCCATACCAATGAGGAAACCATAAGATCCCAAAGGTATGATATTCAAATATTCTTTTCTTCTCAACTCATTCATATCCATTGGACATGCCTTAGCCATCTCATTAATTTTCCTTTTTTCTCATGTAGATAACTGCACCAACCAAGGTTTTCAAAGATTGCTTCTTGGAAATTGGAATATGTCCACCATCTTAGGATACATATAATTGTGACTAGCTCCTGAAACAATCAAAATAGCAATGGGTTAGTCATTAATATTACCTTCCACTTCAATCATGTGCGATGGAAATTCATCTTGCTTTTTATCAAGGGTTGTGTAGATCCTTGGTACATTTCTTCCCATATCTTCAATTGTCGCAACTTTGTTGTACATTGTGAATAGTCCTCACTTTTTCACCTCTGTGAGGGAAATCTTTGTATATGTAGTCTCCCCCACAACCCCAACATTGAATAGGTGGTTTCTTTGGTATTTTCCCCATTTCCTCTGTCATTCTGGGCTCCTTGGGAGTTGGTTGTCCTTTAGAAGTATTTTTGAAAAATGGTGGCTTAGTCCCCCTCTTCCTCTATTCCATATTGATTTTCTTATTGGCCTCCCAAGCCTTCTGGAAAGTAGGTCTTCTCCTCTTTTTATCATAGAGACCTTTATCTCACCTTATGGTTTCCTCCAATGTATTGGGGTCATCATATTGTATATTTTCACCAACAAATGATGTTAGCCCACTCAGGTACCTCTGAATTTTAACTTTCTCATCCTTGTTGAATGCAACATATTTCAACAGTTTTAAGAATCTTCTTTCATACTCATATATGTTCATTACCTCAAGCTTGAGTTCAAAGAACTCATTCATTTTCTTGTCATAGTATTGCTTGGTTAAGTATTTCTTTTGAAAATACCTTTTAAACTCTCTCGAGGTAAGCTTCTTCTCATCAATGTGTTACACTTGCATGAATTGATCCCACCACATTGTTTTTTTCCCTTTAACTAATAGATGGAAACTATCCCTTCTTACTATGTAGATTAATTATGTAGTTGGAAGTAATTCCTCATTCCTAGTAGCTATATCTCCATATATCCATCCTTCTTATGCTCACCATCAAAGCTAGGAGGCTTGATATTATTCATTTCTCCTTCCATCTCGTCCACCCCATTCCTTCTCTTATGCTTTCTGACAGGAGATGGACTTGAGATATTGCACGCTTTCCTAAATGAATTATTTGGTGAGTGATGATGATTCTTATCAACACTTTTTGTTTTTCTTCTCTCATCGTGAGACCTGCGACTTCTTGACTTGATTGACTATGTCTCCTTATCCATTTTATTCTCTATTATTTCCAAGCTTTGCATAAAATTGATATTGAAGTCATCTTGTTGCTCCTTGGATTTCATAAGCCTCTCATTATCAACTTTATAGATTTAGACATATTTTTACAGTCCCTTTATGGTTTCTACCAAGTTTATGTGCTCCTCTTTTCCTTCTTTATGCTCATTGGATTTTGTACTATCAATACCCATACTAATATACAAACCCCTGAATTCATCATCATGGTTGTAAGTTCTTTGGGCATATTTCATGCTTTTGACTCTCTGCACTGATTATGTCCTTATCTAATCATTGTTAATTCTGCAAAATGTGCAGGAAATAATATTTTTTATATGAATTCATGTGACAACTTCTTGAAAAATCTGCACAATTTTGTCAGAATCCTTTCTTCTTATTTCTTGGATGATTTTTAATGTCCCAATTCAAAATTTCTAAGTGAATAATTGAACTCCTCTTGTACAAAACTTTCCCATCGACTACTCCCTTGCGTAATTATGAGTCTTCCATAGTAAATTATGGTTATTTGAAATTCACCCAAATACCCTTTTACTCTTTCTTTCTTCCTTTTGAAGCATTGACATAGATTAGTATTTAACACGTACTAATGTACAATGTCAATATTTAACATATACATTGTTTATTAGTATTACACATACAACACCAGTTTTGTTTTGCGCAACTTCAAATTTTAGTGTTCACATTTACGTATTCTTATTTTATGTGTACTATGGCCCCACTATAATTCCAAATTCGGCCACTTACCAGTCTGAATTTTTTCCTTAAGTAGATACTTGACCCATGCAGGTTCAATGTTGAAACTAGAGCTTTGATACCAATTTGTAACATCCCCCATTACCATCACTAACAAAATGCTTTATTACCAACCTATATCATCCCCGTCTTACTTCTGAGCAATGCCACTCCAAAAATCTAGTGTGTATATTCTACACTATAACATTAATTTGTGCAGAAACACGTGAGGTAACACACATGATCGTAAGATGGATTGCACCCTCAAAAATTTATCCCTTCAGAAACTAGTTATAACAATGGAATTAACACATAATACAACTACATGCACAATCATTCCGAACACACAATTATATTGGGTGTGTAACCACCCTGAACACATTATTACTACTATGAGCACAACCATTCTAGTGTCGTACATAAAAAAAAATCTCCTTGTTCAAGGATTGTTTTCTTGTGTGCATAGTCAACCTAGACTCTTGCACACAAATATTATTCCTTGCATGCATGACAATTCTAGAATTTCCTCAGAAACTCATGACCATTATTATTTTTGTGAGAAATTTCCCTTGCAGATAGGTTGAACTCCCCTTGGATCATTTTTACTTCGATCCAAGACAAAAGGAAAAACAATGGACACTAACTTCCCCTTAAGACTAATTTATATGTTCATTAATGAAATCAAAAGAGAGTGAGAGAAAGAGGAAAATGTATATGGCTACCCTTTATCTTATAGTGTGTCCTCGTTGCTCCAACTATTGAACTTGATCTCCAAGCTCCTTATGTGGAAGTAGCCCTCCTGCAAGAGATGAGACAATCCTCTTCTACTACTATATATTGTTAGACGAAAGTATATTTATATATGTTGGACTTAAAAAAGAAACATGAACATTCATTAAATTAACAATGTAGACATTAAGAGAAATAGGCCAAGTTATATATTAAAAGTGGAAAGAAATGGAAGATTTACAACCTCAATGACGATATTGCAGTAATTCCTCCAAGCTCTCCTTTTTCCAGCCCCTTCATGCCACACGATTATAGGTATGATGTTATGAAGTACTTCCTCACAAGATTAAAGGTTTGATGTTCCCAATTTCCCATATTTTTCACCTTAGAATTCCCCCATTGTATAGGATTTGGAGGCTTAACCATGATGGAGAAGATCACTCATTAGATCCACTAAATTGGGATCTACAAGTTTTTTATAGAGAAAATATATCTTAAGGATTTTAGGAGAAAATATCTCTCAAGGATTTTAGGGAGGAAATATCTCTCAACACACATCAAATTAGGATATTGGTTTGAGAAAATATCTCAACCATCCATGAGACTCTAGACTTCTCCTTGAGATTAGAAAACTAGATGTGAGGTGGGTTCTCACACAAAATTAATTTCCCTTTTTCAATAAAATTGAATAATACATGTGGACATAGTATTTTGACCTTCATATGATAAATAACTCCCCCAACATGTCTAAGGATCGTGACAAACGCTCCCTCACTTAAGTGTGACTTATAGGTCTGTAACAATTAAAAAGTTAACTAACAGTAATACTCAATATTTTTCATACTTTGCATGTGGGACAACAAATATTGCATATAGCACCATGTTTACATGTACAAACAACATCATACAGAATAACAACAATTAATTATATGCAACATCATATAAGAAATAAACCCATATCAGACATAGATAATTAAGAACATAGTAAATTAGACAAACGCATAAAGGACATTTATATTTTATAAATATTCACCAACTACACACAAAGCTCAGATGTTCCTCTCATCCATAGACTTTGTTTCTCATATACTTTCAACAAAGGGTCACCCTCGGGCTAGGGATTAAACTCCACCAAGGAAACATTATTCCTAATTCCAGGCTAAGGTCTAAAAATCAATAGAATTTCTCAGTAGAAGGTGCCCAACTGCTGCAACTAGCCTACAGTCTCTCATTCCCCACATGCATGTCTCACCTGAGGAAGTTTTCCCCTTCTCCACTCAATAGTCCCTCGGCTTCCCCACTTCCTTTCCAAGGCTTCAACAATAGGCTAGACATGAAGTCTCAGAGACTTGTAACTAATGCCCAGCACACCAGAGAACAATTCCTAGCAAATTTCTCACCTGGAGAGAATGCTCATGGACCTGACAACCTACCTCTTCGACAAAAAATATCTCACCTCAAGAGAATTCTCACGCGCCTTACGATCTGCCTCTTAGACAACAAAGACTCTGGTTACAATATGGAAAACTCTTTCCAATATTTTCTCTGCATGTAAGGTAATGGTCAGCTTCTTGTTCATATGGTCTGACCCCTGAAGAAAATGAATTCTCCCAAAATACACTAGGGTTCAACCATATATATGCATGGTCATAAATGGACACTTTTCACCTTCATAATTAGCTTTATCCACTTGGTGACTCGTTCCCATCCCTCAATAACTTAGGATAAATAATATCCATAATTATACTTTCTGAAAATATTAATAAAATATTCACTTGGACTTAAGCCTCTCTTTTCCATTTTCAGTGGAGTTTATCCCCCTGTCTCTTTTCTCCTAATTAGTCTATGTGAAACGATGTGTGTGTGTGTATATATATATATATATATATATATATATATATATATATATATATATAACACTCGATCTGATGTGCACTTTAAGGTAATCCCCGTGCACTTACTCAGGTGTGTTAAACACTATGAAATGTGTGCACCCTTCCCTTGATGCATAATCCACATGCACTTACTTATGTGTGTGCAATGTTATGGAATGTGTTCACTCTTTATTTGGAAAACAATCCACGCACACTACTCAGGTGTGTGCAAAATGGAACCAAAATTTGGTGCCAATAGATCACCAGCCTATATGTACATTTACATTTTCATTTAAAATTGGGGTTCAGGTTAGGGTTATTACAAGTCACATTTCCTTTGAATATTATATGTAAATACTTTCTTACCTTTGACATCAATTACAATAATTTATTCAACAATCTCCCCCTTTGTCATTGATGGAAACCTTGTACTTAAAAACACGTAATCCTCCAGAAATAGAAAGAATTCTCCCTTTTATGCAACTCTCCCCCTATATGTAATTATCCTCCCCTTGTCTATAATTATCCCCCTTTGACATCAATGGAGAAGGTACGCTCCCCCTAAGTTGTGATTCTTTACTGACGAGATGAGAGGGATATCACTCTCATCTTCTGTCTGAGATATTCAAATGTTTCTTTGGGAAGGGGTTTGGTAAAAATATTTGCAACTTATTCCTTGGTGGCAATGTATTCCAACTTGACACTTAGTTTGGCTACATTTTCTTTTAGGAAGTCGTACCTGATGGGAATATGTTTCATATTTGAGTGCATAACATGATTCTTTTAAATGTTTATTGCACTTGTGTTGTCACGGATGATTTATATTGGTTGATCATATTCTACCTTGATATTGTGCAGTGTTTTCTTCATCCAGATAACTTGTGTGAAACATGTTGCTGCTACAATATATTTGGCTTCTCCTATGGATAGAGATATTGAAGGTTGTTTCTTGTTTAGACAAGACACTAGATTGTTTCCTAGTGTTATCCCTTGAGATGTTCCAAGATGTAAATGGAACTATGTTGAGGCATCATAGGGGATAAGACCTAGGATAGATCTTAAATCCATGTTGATTTACAATAGAAATTATTCTAAATTTTGGGGCAACTTATCTCTCTCTCTTATAGAAATCTCAACCCTCAAACAATATCAAAACCAATATCAAGTAATTCAACATGAAGAGTCATATGTCCACGAGTAATTCAGACAATTTGATTTAAGTTTGATAAAGGGAGGATTGGAAGAAATACACGATAGATTTGTGATGCATCTCTATGGTGAATATCACATCCTATGGAAAGAATGATGATGAGCAGTTAATAATTTAGTAGTCTTGACAAATATATCATATCATTAAAGTATGCATCAAACAATAAAATGGTTTCACATACTTAAATCCATGGAGGTACCCTCCGCACATCATTAAACACATGAAAAAATGACATGAAGTGGTCATACATTCAAAGGAAATCACTTCAATGTCATAATATAAATAACATGAAGTCACACTGTACTTTTCATATAACTTGTTTCTCGGTCTTTTATTAATGGGGATTTGATACAAGAAGCCATGGACTGATAGGGATGCCTTTTTACAAGAATACATGCACAAATAGAAGTACAAACTAAAACATAATTCATGGGATGAATCTCTTGTATCCTGTAGCTCTGAAAAAGTTTTGTTTCTAAGGGGATATTAGATCAAACAACTCGGGTATAATATACTCTTAAATTCCTTAAAGTGCCAACCCTAAAAATGAACTCTACTTGTTCATTTATAACCAAATTTTCTTGAGAAGAAACCACTTCCTCAAACTAATACTACTTATTAAAATTTTGTTTCCACTTGTCAGAATCTTGATACCTTGTCTGGTTTTGCAATCACTCTCAGCTTTCCAACTACTTTTACCAGATTTTACTGGGAAGAAACCAAATTCTACTGTCAGACGATCCCTGATGATATTGTTGTTGGGTTTGTTCTCCTCATCCAATTGAGCCTTCATTCAGGTCCCTCTAAGTGGCTCAATTCATTCCCATCATTGCATCATGATCCCTTTACCTTGGTTTTTGGGATGATTCACTAAACATTTCCTTCCAGCTAATAGGGATCAATAATATCAGATACAATGTGCCAACTTAGTGTATCCTATGCTTCAAGATTCTCCAGTGCAATGACAAGATTGAACAATACTCTTTAGGGTGGACTCCTGAATTCCCCTTCGAATTTAAGATCACACTAATGATACCATATAAGGACATCCTTGATAGACCACAATAAAGAAAACACTCTCCCAACATCTATAGCTAGGATGGTTCACAACCCACTCTTGGGTAGAGGGTTAATACAAGTGGGTCATCATCAGAAACACTTGTCATTTGAGTAAATCCTCTTTAGGACTTAGGATATTCACAGATTGGTGGATTATGACTCCTGTGGTTTTCCTCTTATAAAACATTGACATGTGTTTACATAGACATCTAATGAGGGGAAATGATTTACTATGCTTGGTATGATTCATAGAGATCCCAGACACATGAAAACGTACATGTCAAGGTCATGATTTATGATTCCTGACAGATGCGAGCACCAGGATAATAATGAGAGAAAATATGTAGATGTGAAGTTAGTCTTCTTATTATGATTCATGTATTTCCTAACCAATTTGACAGGATGTCATATCATCCTCCCACTTTCTTAAATCATTATCCCTCGTTCCTTTGTTTCCACATGCGCATATTTTTCCCATTTCTTGGACCCTTCAAAAACTAAAAAAAACACATGAAATTTAGATAATGTCATGCTGACATCAACATGGATATGTGGCATCTTGACATTGATACACGTAGGTGAAGATGTGTCCCTCAAGGCTCAATCGTATAAGAACCCTAGGCTACTATCAAAACATGAGTACTATCATATCCTTTCCTTACAACTGGTGAATTTTTATAGGTTCGAGAGGCTGAGCCATTGTCTTTCCATGGCTTTATTACTTCTCTTTATGTCCCAATGGAATACTCCGCTAACTCCAAGTGGAGTTATGTGGTTGGTTAGGTTGATGGTGATTTGGTTGATGTGAAATCAAGACGAGATCAGAATACCACTGTCATGACCCCAAGGGAGTGATTTCCTTTATTTTTCTTTACCATGTGACACTTTTTTTTCTTTGACATGTAGAAACCTAAAACCATTGCCACATCTCTATGCCATGTTAACCTCCCAGACACATTTTTGATGTGACATGCATCATTCACCGTTGATTGGGATCACTTGCAACCATCGGATGATCGGTCTCTCACCGTCTCCTGCGTTTGATCATTAATCCTTGGTTACATGGTAAATTTTCATCTAGGAAAGGGTTTGAACTTGATCTAGATGAGATTATCACCTTTTATTCTCCTGATAAGCACCTGAGTATGGGAATGGGTCTCGGGCCCTTAGGGATTAGTTTTTTCACTATGAATATCTTGGATCTTGATTAAATGCTTATCCTCCTTGATGTGGGAGCTCTACAGACTCATTTTCCTTTGAATTATCCCCCTTTAATCTCGATCATGATGCATGCTACTGGTTGGAACAAAACTAGTACTAATATCGGCTCCAGAGGGGATAGCATACTCCTATGGTCTATTAAGAATTGTAGACCAAGTGCCTTGTCTTTGTTGGGTTATGGAGTCTGCATCCAAACAAATTATTCTTTGGGAACCTGAAATACTTTGATTGAGAAGTGAAACAAGAATTTCTTAATAGCTTGATTTTTGAAAACCCTAATTCTTACTTACTTGAAATATGGTGAATGAAGTAAAATTAAAAACATATAATAGGAATGGAAAAATATGTATTTATGTGCAGAGTGAGGAAAATTTGCAGCCTTCAATACTGTAAGAAATGTTTTAGGAACTTCCCATTGACGAAGGCCCCTAATACGTCACCATCTAGTTGTGCCAGATCATATGCATTGTCATCTTGGGTTGTTACGACCTTAACTCGCTATGTCAAACGTTGCAACTAAAGTAACTTGTTGATTCTCTTTTTTATGTCTCCAATCTATGCTTTATTTTCTGAGTATGCCTTGCCAGAGTACTTTTTCTATGGCATGTGTGTCTTGGGAAATGCTTATCATATGACTTGTTGAATCTAGGGCCTCCTGGTATTCTTCATTTACTGAGAGGATGCAACAACCAAGATATTCAATAGCGGCATATATAGGTTGGTTTACATAATTGTTCTGATCACTAACTACATAGGAACAATTTGTTTCTCTATACAACTTACTATTCTCTCCTCCAAATAATGGTACAATAGTATAGTCCATGTCCATCTGCATTGTACCCCCCAACTTTTTGGCCCAAGTTCTGAATAGTAGCATCCCATATTTTATAGGTACATTAGATACCACCACATCCATCATAATTCTCCTAACAGGTAGTTGAGACAACATGACTACCATGTATTTAATCACTCCATCACACTTTACTTTCCTAGCATCAAAGGAGTAGATATCATGGTATGGTTTGGTTATTTATCACCCCAATTTCTCCATTACTACCTTTGGCATGATATTATGAGATGCACCAAAGTCAAGCATACTATTATCTAGAATCTTGTCATGGATATTCAATGTTACATAGATAGGTGCAACTGACTCCTCTTTGTCATCTATATGAGGACCAAAAACTATAGTAGGAGATTCATCTTGTAAATTCACAGTGTCGGGTGGGCTTGTTAGGATTTTTCCATGTATGGCCTTTTGAATTTTCTTGTGGTATGATGGATTTTTATCCAATTTAGCCAATGGGACTGAGATCTTGATTTTGGAAATCTCTTTCTCAAAATTGAATGGTGAAATTGATTCCTCAATCTCCTTTACCTTTTTTTTTGTTCTTGAAGTTTCACCAACTTCATTAGCCTTGATAGGATTTTTTAGTTCTTTGACTTTATCCATAGGAAGAATTGGAGTAGGTTTCTTATGTTGTGGTTGGATGTCATGGATAACTTTCCTTTGTCTATTCCTAAGATCATATGTCCTATGCATTTCTGCTTGGAGAGCATCAACAAACATCATGTATTGAGCAAAGAATAGTACTTTTTCATCAGATTCCTTTTGGGGTTTCGCTTTCTACTGCTGAGAGAATCTTCATAATCATTCTGAGTTAGATGCATTGTGTTATTTTCCTCCTAAAACAAGTGTATTTCCTCTGGATTATCAATGTATCCTTCGTCTATTTCTTCTTTTACCATGTTGTTATGCTCATTAGCTTGGACAGGGGGATGGATAGGTTGCTCATTGTTTCTCCTTTCCCTCCTCGTGAATTAAGGATTGAAGGGCCTCCTAAATTGGTTAGGGTTCATCACCCCTCCCTCTTGAGTGGATTTATTAGCATTTTCATTCTCCATTTCAAATCAAGACATCTTATTATTCAGATTCCTTATTAGTCTAGACATCTCATCCATTCTAGCCTCATGAGCATCCTTAGCTGGGTTGAGGGGATCATTTTCTTATATGATCTTCTTCTTATCTATTTGATCAGTATTTTGTTTTATTTCACCTTATGCAATCATGTTTCCCTCAATGTCTATTGCATCATCCTGCATTATCAACAAACTAGTGTCTCTTCTTTCTCTTATTGCCATGGAAAAGTCTACATCAAACACCCCAACATATGTGAATTTAGTCACTTATTGTAAAGGCTTTATTCCTATAGGAATATTGTTGTACATATTGTTAAACCTTATATTAAAGTAGACAACATACTCATATGGCTTCTTCTTGAGGGAGCCAAATTCAGTTAAGTAATATAGGATATCCCTCTTTTTGCCCCATTGTTTCATGAATATAGATTCAAGAGCATGCCAACTATCAATTGAGGTAGTGGGGATTTATTTGAACCATTTGCAGACATATCCCTCTAGGGTTTGAAAAAATAACCACATGAATACATCGTTGGGCTCCATGAACAAGTTATCGGTGAAATATTGGAAGGCTGCTAGGTTTTCTTCAGCGAAAAGCGTTGGTTAACCATTGTATTTGGGTAACAACTTTAAGTAATTTTCAGGTAGGTCACGAACATGAGTAGGTATATTTAAAGGGTAGAATCGGGCCATCACCCAGGGATTTAAAGGTGGTGGGGTAGGTTGATTTCCCTCGACTTGGCCTCCTCCTAAATTAGCAATGAGGTTCTACAAAATGACACTATGGGATTGAATAGATGGACGAATAATAGGGTTTCTTAAAAAGGGTTTAAAAGAGGAACTTGATTCTTCACATATTTCAAAAGGTGAATTTTGTAGATCTATTAAAGGTTCATAAGGTAGCTCAACAATAGCAATAGAATCAACAGATATATCAATAGGCTCTAAAGATTCACTACCTACTTGAATAGCATAATGAGAAGCTCCCAAATTAGGGTTACATGGAGGTGAAAATACTTGTCGTTCTATGAGATTTCTCCATGTCAAGAGCTTATCAGGGTCTGAGTATACTGGAGTATGCTCAGGATCTATATTTATTCTAGTATATCTTCTATTAGATGTCATATATTCTTCTTGTGGAGTCACCAAGTGAAATAAATTAAAAACCATGTGTCTCAAACTCGTTCACTTCCGAGTACCAGATCTACAATGTCATATCCCTAGGGAAAAATACTTTCAAATTTTTTTCCCCACCAATGGTACAATTTTGGATGTTATCCCTCGAGATGTTCTAGGATATAAATGGAACTATGTTGAGGCATCCTAGGGTCTAATACCTAGGATATATCTTAAATCCATGTTGATTTACAATAGAATTTATGCAAAAAAATTGGGGAAACCTCTCTCTCTCTCTTATAGAAATCTCGTCCCTCAAACAATTTCATAACCAATATCAAGGCATTCCAAATGAAGAGGCATATGTCCATGAGTGATTCAGACAATTTGATTTAAGTTTGAGAAAGGGTGGATTGAAAGGAATACAATATATATGTTTGAGGCATATATATGGTGAATCTCATAGCCTATGGACATAATGATCTATTGAGCAATTAATATTTCAGCAATCTTAATAGATATATCAGATAATTAAAGTATGCATCAAACAGTAAAACATTTTCATATACTTAAATCCATGGAGGTACCCTCCTCTCACCATTAAACACATGAAAAAATGACATGAAGTGGGCATACATTCAAATGAAATCACTTCAACATCATAAGATAAATAGCATGCAGTCACACTGTACATGTCATAAAACTTGTTGCTTGATATTTCATTAATGGGGATCTTATACAAGAAGCCATGGAATGAGAGGGGTGTCCTTTTACAAGAATACATGCACAAAAATAAGTACACACTAAAGCATAATGTAGAGGATGAATCATGTGTAGCCTGTAGCCCTAAAAAAGGTCTGTCTCTAAGGGGATCTTTGGTCAAACATCTTGGATATAAAATACTCTTAAATTCCCCAAATTGTCGACCCTAAAAATGAGCTATGGTTATTGATTTATAGTTTCCTTTTCTTGAGAAGAAACCACTTTCTTGGACTAATACTGCTTCTTGAAATTTTGATTTCCCTTGTTAGAATCCTGATACCATGACTAGTTTTGCAACCACTCCCAGCTTTCCAACTAATTTTACCAGATTTTAATAGGAAGAAACAAACTTCTACTATCGAATGATCCCTACTAATATTGCTTGTGGGTTTGTTCTCCTCATCCAATTGAACCTTCATTCATGTCCCTCTAAGTGTATCAATTGATTCCCATCATTGCATCATGAGCCCTTTACCTTAGTTGTTAGGATGACGTTGTAAATTTTTCCTTCCAACTGACAGGGCTCAATAATATCATATACAATGGGCCAACACATTGTATCATATGATTCAAGCTTCTCCAGTGCACTCATGATATTGGACAATATGCTTTAGGGTGGACTCTTGAATTCCCCTTCAAATTTAATATCATGCTAATGATACTAGATAAGGATTTCCTTGACAGGCCGCAATAAAGAAAACACTCTCCCAACATTTGTAGCCAGGATGGTTCACAAAACACTCTTTGGAAGAGGGTTAATATGGGTGGATCATCATCAGAAACACTTGTCATTTGAGTAACTCCTCTTTAGGACTCAGGTTATTCACAAAATGGTGGATTATGACTCATGCAGTTTTCCTCTTATAAAATATTGACACATTTTTACACAGATAGTTAATGATGGGAAATGATTTTCTATGCTTGGTATGATACATAGAGATCCTAAAAACATGAAAACATGCATTTCAAGGTGATGATTTTTTATTCCTGGTAAATGTAGGCACCAGGATAATAATGAGCGAAAAGATGCATAAGTGAAGCTAGTCATGTTGTTATGAGTCATGTCTTTCCTAATCGAATCAATAGGTTGTTAGAGAATCCTCCCACTCACTTGAATCATTCTCCCTTATGCCTTTGTTTCCGCATGCGCATATTTTTCCCATTGCTTGGACCCTTCGAAAACTGGAAAAATGCATGAAACTCATATGACATCATGCTGACATTAACATGGATATGTGTACATGTGGAAGCTTTGCATTGATACATGTAGGTGTTTATGTGTCCCTCGAGGCTCAATCATATAAGTGCCTTGTGTTTCTATCAGAACTTGAGTGTTATTCGATCCTTTCCTTACAGGTGGTGATTTTTGACAGGTTCGAGAGAGTGAGTCACTATCTTTCCAAGGATTCATTACTTCTCTTGATATCCCAGTGGAATTCTCTGTTGACTCCAGGTGAAATTATGTGGTTAGTGATTTTTATGGTGATTTGGCTAATGTGAAATGAATATGGGATTAGAATACCACTATCGTGACCCCAAGGGTTTGGTTTTATTTACTATACTTTACCATGTGACACATTTTTCTCTTTGACACGTAGCAACCTAAAACTACTTTTGCACCTTGATACCACATTAAACTCCCAAAAACCTTTTCGATGTGACATGCATCATTCACCATTGAGCAGGCTCACTTGCAGTCGTCAGATGATCGAGCCCACAAATTCACTTGTGCTTTCTCATTGAACCTTGGTTACATGGTAAAGTTTCATCTGGGAAAGGGTATAAACTTGATTTAGATGAGCTTAGAACCTTTTATGCTCTTGATAAGTGCCCAAGTATAGGAATGGGTCTCGAGCCCTTAGGGATTGGTTTTTTCGTTGTGAATATATTGGCACTCGATTAAATGCTTCTCCTCCCTGATGTGGGAGCTTTGGAGACTCCTTTTTCCCTTGAATTATCCCCCCTTAATATTGATCATGGTGCATTCTATTGGTTGGAACAAAACTAGTACTAACACCTAGAAATAATTCTCCTCCACTTGTACATTTTTTATCATCAACACTGCCTACCCAATCTGCATCTATATATGTTCTTAGAGTAAAATATTCACCTCTTGAGCACTATAAGCCTATGTCCAAGGTGCCCTTTAGATATTTGAATATCCTCTTTACTTCTTGCACATTAGGTTATTTTGGTGCAGCTTGAAATCATGCAACCAATCCTACTACTTGCATAATATTTGGCCTTGATGTTTTCACATATACTAGGTTCCAATCATTAACCTATACAATGTTTGATTTTCTTATGGAGATTCATCATTTTTCCTCAATTTATAACATCTGACCATAGGTGTGTTGACTGGTGTACAATATTCCATTTTGAATTTATTCAACATTTCCTTGGCGTACTTGGTTGTGAAATGAATATGCCTTTGTCATATTGAGAAATTTGTAATCCAAGAAAGAATGACAGTTCACCAAGCATAGACATCTCAAATTTATTTTGCATTTCTATTACAAAATATTCGCACATTTCATTCATACTTCCTCCAAAAATAATTTCATCTACATAAACCACAACAATCAAATGATTTTTTTCTACTATCTTGATGTAGATATTACTGTCAGTGATTCCTCTTTTGAATCCCTGTTGTTGTAGATATTTATCAAGTCTTGAATACCAAACTCTGGGAGCTTGTTTTATGCCATAAATTTATTTCTTCAATTTGCACACGTGATCCCTATTTTTTGATAATTAGAATCCTACTAGTTTTTCAATGTATACTTCTTCCTCTAAATTACCATTTATAAAGGAAGACTTAACATCCATTTTATATACTTTGAAGCTCTTGAAACATGAAAATGCCAAAAACATTATGATATCTTCTAGTCTAGCAATTGGGGGAAAGGTTTCTTTGAAATCAATACCTTCAACTTGAGCATATCCTTTACAAACCAATCTTGTTTTATTTCTCATTACTTTCCCAAATTCATTCAACATGTTCCTGGAATATCTTGTACAACTCTTTTTTTCTTTATATCACTCCATTCTCTTGTGGAGTTCTTGTGGTTGAGAAATGTATTTTTATCCCATGAGTCTCACAAAATTCTTCAAATTCATTTGAGATAAACTCACCTCCTCTATCTAATCTCAAAAACTTGATTTTCAAATCAATTTCATTTTAAACCAAGGCTTTGAATGCTTTGAACTTATAAAAATGTTCAAGTTTTTCTTTTAGGAACGTAACCCATGTCATTCTAGAATAATCATCAATGAGCAACATAAAGTAATTTTTTCATTGTAGACTGCGTTCTTGTAGGCCCACAAAGATCTCTATGAATGAGTTGCAATGCCTTCGTTTTTGAGTATTCATTTGATTTAAATATTGTTCTTGTATGTTTTTCATTTTAACATTGCTTGCAAAGAGCGTTTGAAGGTTTAACAATCTTTGGCATATCTCTCATTGCTTGTTTAGGGCTTATTTTTACCAGATTATCAAAGTTCATATGACCCATTATTTTATGCCATAGCCAACTTTCATTTGTTTGTCCCATATATCACTTTTCTCCCTCAATCTCATTGAGGATATATACATTATTTGATGTTCTATATGAACTTTCCACTAATGTTTCTAAGCCTTCCTTTCTTATTTTACATCCTTGAGGATTAAATGTGAGATTGTGTCCATTGTTTTTGTATTTATATTATACAACATTGTAATTAAAAAAGGGGAAAATGGATTATAGTTTCTATTTGAGAATCTATAAGCATTCATGTATTTTTTACATACATCATTATTTCTTGTATGTGTTCTACAATCTACTTCTATATGACCAAAATATTTACAGCAAAAGAAATAGCCAAAGAAATAATTTTTGTACCAGTTCATGTGAGGCTTCCTTGGTGGGAAATATATTTTGATTTTTTCCTTGTTGTCCTTGGGAGAAATGAAATTTTTTTGTGCAACATTATTTTATTTCTTCTTTTTTTCTTCATCATTGTTGGAACTTTTGAGTACATAAACATAGATTTTAAATTTTTCTTCATTTAATTTCTTTGATGTCCCTGTAGTTTTTGGATACTCTTTGGCGGTTATATGACACTTATCATAACCAAGAACCATCTTAATAAATGGTGACCTTTGAAAATTGATGACATAATCTAAGGTTTTGGCACTCTTTTTAAACTTCAAGCTTTTGTTCAAGTGAGCAGTTGACTTTTCCAAATCCTTTCTTAAGGAAATAAGTTTAGCTTCTAACTTCTCGCAATTTTCTTCATTTTCCTTGAATTGTGTTCTCACCACTTCTTCTAACCTTCTTACCTCTTCTAATTGAACTTTTAGTCTTATGATAATCTTTTTTTATTCTTTAAGGATTTGTGACATTTTGGATTTTGAATCATGATCCTATTCTTCATATGTGTTCGACAACACAGGTATTCCAACAAAGGACGAACACCTTCAATAACCACTCACACAACCAGATCAAAGATCAACACACTGATGTTTTGATGTGGTAAAACCCCTACGGGCAAATATCCATGGCCTCAGCCAGCATGACCACTTGGAGAAATTTATTAATGTAAAAGAAAAATATTACAAAGATTTTTTACAAGAGAGTTTCTCACAAATCGATCATTGGAAAATGAACCTCCATTCTCTTTAAATAGAGATTGATGCAGGCGCATCGTCAACATCAAGCGAGCATGGGGGAAAGCACCACACATTTTGAGCATATGTTAAATTGTTTGAAAAAATTTGAAGAGTGGATGCGCCAAACTTAAATGTGATAGTTAAGGAGAGGTGTACTTATGTATTGTAAAGGACCTTCAGCGATCCTCTCTCATCCATAGTAGGTAGAAGGAATTTATGTAAGTAGGTAGAATTGAATCTTAGATTAGATAGTTTTAGAAGGAGTGGAGGGAAAACGTATATAGACACCCTCATTGTGTATTGTAACATGATTGAAGAACATAGGAGAGAAGCAAAGAGTTGTGTAGCAGACTCCATGTAAAGAAGTTCTGAATTTACATAAAGAAAGCTGTGATTCAGACTCATGGTGTTCACATATTCTCTGTGTATGCGTATTTGAATGTTATGCTCATGAATGGTTTATTCTTTCTATCATGCAGTTGCATTTATGCTATGTATGGATGATTTCTTGTTGAATGTTTGAAATCTGAGAGAGGAAGAGTAAGGAGAATGTGTTTCAATTGTTTATCTGTCTGAGCAAGATTCCTGCAAGGAGTGCAGTTGAATTTTTCGCAAGGAGTGCATCGACAAGGAGTTCAGAGGCATGTCTCTAAAAGCTCAGGAGAGTTAGCGTTTGTTCTCATTTCCTTAGAGTGAAGTAGGGCACAGGAGTCGTGCAAGGAGTGCACAGGCCGAGGAGAGTCTCAGGGTTGCGAATCTAAGCTAAATATCGAAAGACTACTATTGCAGGCGTGCGCAGAGTCGAAGTAGTTGACATTTGAAGATGTCTGAAGGTTGTGTAAGGAGTGCACGCCAGAGTATTTTCTAAGGCTCGAAGTTGTGAGAAGCTCAAGAAGAGTAAAGCCTTTGAAACCATTGAGGGGCATCGAAAGTTTGTAGTGCAAGAGGATAAGTCCAAGGAGGAGTCCTTGGTTTCCTTCGTAGAAATCATCAAAGGGAAGGAATCGACGGTCAAAAATTTGCGGAGACGATTAGCGAAATATCGCTAGCTATTAGATCTTCCAGAGAAGAGAGGAGGTTACGGTAGCGTCCAGAGTTCAAGCTCAGGATATTTTGGACCATCATATCTTCACATAGATACCTGTCAGCCATTAGATTGATCGGGAGTTGCACGAATTTTAAACGTCGTGAACGGGAGGAGGAAAGTTCTGATCTGAGGCGTGACCATTGGGATTTCGACATTCGTGAAATCGGGAGTCACGAGGACGAGTGATCGGGAATTTTCATAGTGCAAATCCTGGAATCAATCTGATCCATCCATCTTAAGGGGACATGTGGCGAAGATCTAAGATCTCGGGAAAAGTCCCGAAAGGGAAGACTCCATTGAAGTTTCGGGATTCGACAAATCGGGAGTTCTGTGAGAAAGAGATCAGGAAAATCCATGTTGGAAACCTCGTAAATGATCGGAGCTGCCCATCAGTTGGGACACATGGACAAGATCGGAAGCCCATCGACATTTCGATCATCGGGACTCACACAAGCAAGTGTTTTGGCTTTGCATTTGGTGAAAACCCGAGGGTAAATCTGAACCGTCCACCCACTTGGGACGCATGTCGGAAATATGAAGAAATTCGAGGATCAACATTTCATGAGTCCTAGAGACAAAGGGGACTTGCAATTCGAAATCGCGAATTCTGATTCTCCGAAAGAGGAGAGCTCTGTGTGGGACCCAGCTGACGTCATCTCGTCATAACGAGGCATTGGGAATTTCCATGGAGAAAACACCGAAGCGGCGAGGACTGTCCATCCTAGAGGATGTGTGGCAACAATCACGATCGTCGGGAAATTTCCCAAAAGGAAAAGTCATCCATCGGGAAATCAGGGATTCCGAAGACAAGAGGTTTAGTGCATTTTGAAATTCGAAACCCCGAACCCTAATAAAAGGTATGACTGCATTCATATAAAGGCAGGTCACGTGACTAAGGCATAGCCAGGAGGGGCTAAAGTACAAAGGGAGCATATCGGGAAAGTGGATATCGGGAAATCAGGAACCAAGGGGTCATGACATCGGGATTTTGAAAACCCTGAAACCTAATTGTGATTGTCTGTCGTGAAGAGAGAAGGGATCGGGCCTAAATGCTGTAAGGTGTTGAAAACGCCTCTGGGTCGATTCTAAAAGAGATCCCAGTGGGAATCAAAAGAGACATTTTCAGCTCGAGAGAGGAAATTGAACGATCCTTAAGACCGAGAGGTCAGGCGCGGGACCTGCTGAGGTAGGTGCCTGGGTGGACAGGCCATCAAGTGGTATCAGAGACCAGAAAAGTTCTTTTCTTTCTATAGTAGAGAAGAATAAAATACATCATGCTACCTAGTAGAAGAGATAGACAATCACCCAATCCTGAAGAGGAGAGGGAAATGTTGAGAAGAAGAGGTAGGCAGATGAAAAATCCATAAATGGAAAGAGAGATGCGTGATCTACGAGCCAGACTCGAAGACATGGATACAATGTAAATACACACAGTCATTGTTGGGGATCTAAGTGATTCCGAAAGTGAAATAGAGGCTGAACATGAGGAAGAAGTTGTAGCTGAAGATGCATCAAATGAACGTTTGATCAAAGCTATTGCAAGAATGGGTGCAGAGGCAAAAATGGACATTCCAGTTTATGAGGGACACTTGGATGCAGAGGAGCTTCTAGACTGGATTAGAGCTCTGAACACATACTTCGACTATGAAGATGTCGAAGAAGACAAGAAAGTCAAGCATGTTGTCACAAGATTAAAGGGACATGCAACATTGTGGTGGGATGAACTACAAGCTAACAAACGTTGCAAGGGCAAGCAGAAGATCAAGAGTTGGGACAGGATGATTGTGAAGATGAAGGAAAAATTCATCCCCAGAGATTACCATATTTCTTTGTTCAGGAGGATGTAGAACCTGAGACAGAAGTTGATGACAATAAGGGAATATACTGAGGAATTCTACAGGCTGAACATCAGAGCAGGTCATCAGGAGAGCGATGATGAAAAAGTTGCCAGATACATGAATGGCTTGAGGTATGACATTCAAGATGAGATGAGCATGGTTACCATCCGAACAGTGGAAGATGCTTATCAGATGGCTCTAAAAGAAGAAGAGAATTTGAGCCGAAAGAAGGGTCAGAGAGGCCAAGGTAGAAGTCAAGCTAGGGGCAAATCAGTTGTCCAAGATAAAAATCAGAAGCTCAAGGAAGACTGGAAGAAACCTCAGACTCGACCTGAGAGGGGTGGAAGTTCACAGAGAGGACAACATACTGAGCAGAGAGGAGGATATGCTGATAATAATACTTTTCCTCGTACTAGAGGTAGAGGAAGAGGAAGAGGTGGAGTGATAAAATACTTCACATGTGGAAAGAATGGGCACAATTCTTATGAGTGTCCTGATAAAAAGAAAGAGGGTGGAGAAAATCACATCGCCAAAGAATAGGGGATAAATGTTGAGGTGGAGGATGTTGAAGGTGGAAGATCACTGATGATGTGAAAGGTTCTTCTGACACCCAAAAAGGAAGTGGACAGTTTAGTCCAGAGAAATAGACTTTTTAGGACTGCTTGCAAAACCAAGGACAGGGTATGCAAGGTCATTGTAGACAGTGGAAGCACAGATAATCTTTTTTCAACCGAGATGGTAGAAAAGTTGGAGCTGAAAATGATTGAACATCCGAGTCCATATAAAGTTTCATGGCTACAAAAATGACATCATGTAAATGTCACTAAACAATGTTTAGTCGAATTTAAGATAGGAGGATATGATGATAAGATACTCTGTGATGTTATTCCTATGGATGTTTGTCATTTATTTCTGGGTAGACCATGGCAATATGACAGGAATGTGATTCATGATGGGAAGATGAACACATACACCCTAGAAAAGAATGGGAGAACTCATATGTTGCTTCCAATCAAAGATAAGGAAGTGAAACCAGAAGTAAGCAACACTATACTTCTCATGAGTGGGAACGAACTTCTTACAGAGGTTAAGAAGAAGGAGGAACTACAATTCATTGTGTTCAGGAAACCGAAGATTGTTTTGACTAGCACAAGAGTGGATGATTTACCAGAAGAAATTCAGGAACTGCTGGAAGAGTTCATTGACATAGTAGTGGACGAATTACCTCATTCATTGTCACCGATCAGAAGTGTAAGTCACCATATTGAACTCATACCAGGATCCATTTTACCAAATAAATCCACGTACAGATTGACGCTGCGAGAGAATGAAGAGGTAAAAAGGCAAGTCCAGGAGTTGTTGGACAAAGCCTTGGTCAGGGAGAGCTTGAGTCCGTGTGTTGTTCCAAAAGTACTCAGTCCGAAGAAAGATGGAGGCTGGAGGATGTGCACTAATTCAAGAGCCATTAATAATATAACCATCAGGTATAGATTTCCATTGCCGAGGATGGATGATCTGATGGATTTCTTGAGTGGAGAAAAGTATTTTTCAAAGATTGATTTGAAAAGCGGATATCACCAGATTCGCATGAGAGAGGGTGATGAGTGGAAGACAACATTCAAAACAAACGAAGGGTTGTATGAATGTCTTGTTATGCCGTTTGGCTTAAAAAATGCGCCAAGTACCTTCATGAGGTTGATGAATGAAGTCCTGAAGGAGTTCATCGAGAAATTTGTCATTGTGTATTTAGATGACATACTGATTTTCAGTAAAACAAGGGACGATCATCTGAAGCATTTGGCTACAGTGATGAAAATATTACAGCAAGAGAAGCTGCTCATAAACATGAAGAAATCCTCATTCATAAAGACATAACTCATTTACTTTGGATTTGTTATTTCTGTAGACAAATTGAGGATGGATCCAGATAAGGTGGAAGTGATCAAGAATTAGCCATCACCGAAGAACATATTTGAGGTGAGAAGTTTTCACGAGTTAGCTAGTTTCTACCGAAAGTTCATCAGGAATTTCAGTGGAATTAGTGCAGCAATGATGGACACCGTTAAGAAAAGACATAAATTTTTTCACTGGACAGAAGAGACTAAGAAGAGTTTTAATCTGTTGAAGAGGAAAATTATGGAGCAACCAATTCTGGTGTTGCCTGATTTTCAAAAGACATTTCAAGTAAAGTGCGATGCAAGTGGGTTTTCAATAGGGGTAGTCTTGAGTCAAGAAGACAGGCCAATAGCATACTTCAGCAAGAAGCTGAATGAAGCGAAAGTGAAATACTCCACTTATGATAAGGAGTTTTATGCTATCATACATGCATTGAAGAAATGGAGGCATTATTTGATCCCAAAATAATTTTTCTTATATAGTGACAATCATGCACTGCAGTTTGTGACTCAACAGGAAAAGTTGAATCAGAGACATGTAAAATGGGTTGAAAATATGCAAAATTTCACTTTTGTGATTAAACACATTTTTGGTATTGTTAACAAAGTTGTTGATGCTTTGAGCAGGAAGTGTTTGTTGTTGCAGGAGTTCAAGGTCAAGACGTTGGGTTTTGATGATCTCAGGGACATGTACGCAGATGATCCAGATTTTCAAGAGGTGTATGAGGCAAATGAGAATCCAGTTCTTAGAGACAGAAGCCAATGGGCCGAATACCTGATTCAAGAAGGATTGTTGTTTAAGGGCAATCAACTTTGTATTCCAAAGTGCTCAATGAGAGAGAATCTGCTGAAGGAGAAACATAGTGGAGGATTGGCCGGACATTTCGGTCATGAAAAAACATTCACGAAGCTGAATGAGTCATATTTTTGGCCGAGAATGTGAGCAGATGTCAAGAGATTCGTGGAAATATGCATAATTTTCCAGCATTCGAAGGGAAGGAGATAGAATGCAGGATTCTATCAACCATTTCCCATACCTGAGAGGTCGTGGGATGCAATTAACATGGATTTCATATTGGGGTTGCCAAGAACACAAAGAGGATTTGACTCAATCTTTGTGGTGGTGGATAGATTTTCCAAGATGACACACTTCATTCCATGTCACAAAACCAGTGATGCAACTCACATTGCAAATCTGTTTTTCAAATAGGTCATTCGACTTCACGGTTTTCCAAGGAGTATAGTTTCGGATCGAGATACGAAATTCATAGGGCATTTTTGGAGGACCTTATGGAAGAAGTTGGGAACTAACTTTTCCTTTAGTTCATCTTATCATCCTCATATGGATGGACAGACAAAAGTAGTGAACAGAAGTCTGGGAGACTTGCTGAGGAGCTTGGTGATGGAACACCACAGCCAGTGGGACAATGTATTACCACAGGTAGAGTTCGCTTATAATGACTCAGTAAATAGAAGCATAGGGCAGAGTCCATTCAGGTTGTCTATGGTATGTAGCCGAGAGGAATTTCTGAGTTGAGGGATCAAAACAGACTGCGACTAGGAGTGCTAGTGCAGAAGATTTCGCAGAAGCGATGAAGGAACTTCACAGTTAGGTGAAGGAGCGATTGCAAAATTCAAGTCAGGAGTACAAGCGTAGAGCAGATCAACACAGGAGACAACTTCAGTTTGAGGTTGGTGACTTGATTCTGGCACATTTGAGGAAGAAAAGGTTCCCGAGAGGAACATATAATAAACTAAATATGAAGAAAATCGGACCATGTAGGGTCTTGAAGAAATTTGGGGCAAATGCTTATGAGATTGAATTACCCGATGAGATCGGAATTTCTCTGATATTCAATGTCTCAGATTTGTACCCATACAAAGCCAAGGAAGCAGGAAAAAGTGATGAATAGTCATAGGTCCAGTGGTAGAAGCAGATGTCAGTTGCAGAGAAGCCACAAATGGAAAGCATACTAGACAAAAGAATTGGCAAGAAGACCAGAAGGAAAGAATACTTCGAATATTTGGTCAAGTGGAAAGGCCATCCAAATGAATATGCCAGCTGGGAGAATGAAGCAGAGACTCAGAAGCATGGACAGATCATGCAAGAGCTCATGGACAGGAGCCCATGAAAATTTTCAAGTGAGGGAGTATGATGCAGGAGCATCGTCAACATCAAGCGAGCATGGGGGCAAGAGCCACACATTTTGAGCATATGTTAAATTGCTTAAAAACTTTTGAAGAGTGTATGCGCCAAAATTAACTATGATAGTTAAGGAGAGGTGTACTTATGTATTGTAAAGGACCTTGAATGATCTTCTCTCATCCATAGTAGGTAGAAGGCATTTATGTAAGTAGGTAGAATTGAATCTTAGATTAGACAGTTTTAGAAGGAGTGGAGGGAAAATGGATATAGACACCCTCATTGTGTATTGTAACATGATTGAAGAGCATAGGAGAGAAGCAGAGAGCTGTGTAGCAGACTCCATGTACATAAGTTCTGAATTTACATAAAGAAATTTGTGATTCAGACTCATGGTGTTCACATATTCTCTGTGTATGCATCTTTGAATGTTATGCTCATGAATGGTTTATTCTTTCTATCATGCAGTTGCTTTTATGCTATGTATGGATGATTTATTGTTGAATTTTTGAAATCTAAGAGAGGAAGAGTAAGGAGAATGCGTTTCAATCGTTTCTCTGTCTGAGCAAGATTCCTGTAAGGAGTGCAGTTGAATTGTCCTCAAGGAGTGCATCGACAAGGAGTTCAGAGGGATGTCTCTGAAAGCTCAGGAGAGTTAGCAATTGTTCTCATTTCCTTAGAGTGCAGTAGGGCACATGATCCGTGCAAGGAGTGAACAGGCCGAGGAGAGTCTTAGGGTTGCGAATCTGAGAAAAATATCGAAAGACTATTGTTGCAGGCGTGCACAGAGTCGAAGTAGTTGACATTTGAAGGTGTCTGAAGGTTGCATAAGGAGTGCGCGCCAGAGTCTTTTCTAAGGCTCGAAGTTGTGAGAAGCTCAGGAGAAGTAAATCCTTTGAAACCATTGAGGGGCATCGGAAGTTTGCAGTGCAATCGAATAAGTCCAAGAGGAGTCCTTGGTTTCCTTTGTAGAAATCATCAAAGGGAAGGAATCGACGGTCAGAAATTTGTGGACAGGATTAGAGAAATCCCGCTAGCCGTCAAGTCTTCCAGAGAAGCGAGGAGGTTATGGTAGCATCCAGAGTTCAAGCTCAGGATATTATGGACCATCGGATCTTCACATAGATACCCGTCAGCCATTGGATTGACTGAGAGTTGCACGAAGTTTAAACGTCATGAACGGGAGGAGGAAAGTTCTGATCTGAGGCGTGACCATCAGGATTTCGACATTCGCGAAATCGGGAGTCACGAGGACGAGTGATCGGGAATTTTCATGGTGAAAATCATGGAATCAATCTGAGCTGTCCATCTTAAGGGTACACGTGGCGAAGATCTAAGATCTCGGGAAAAGTCCCGAAAGGGAAGACTCCATCGGAGTTTCAGGATTCGGAAAATCGGGAGTTCTGTGAGCAAGAGATCAGGAAAATCCATGTTGGAAACCCCGTAAATGATCGGAGCTGCCCATCAGTTGGGACACATGGATGAGATCAGAAGCCCATCAACATTTCGGTCATTGGGACTCACACAAGCAAGTGTTTTGGCTTTGCAGTTGGTGAAAACCCGAGGGTAAATCTAAACTGTCCATCCACTTGGGATGCGTGTCGAAAATCCGAAGAAAGTCGGGGATCGGCATTTCGTGAGTCATGGAGACAAAGGGGACTTGCAATTCAAAATCGTGAATTCTGATTCTCTGAAAGAGGAGAGCTATGTGTGGGACCGAGCTGACGTCATCTCGTCATAACGAGGCATCGGGAATTTCCACGGAGAAAACCCCGAAGCATTAAGGATTGTCCATCCTAGAGGATGCGTGGAGACAATCGCGATCATTGGGAAATTTCTCGAAAGGAAAAGTCATCCATCGGGAAATCGAGAATCAAGAAATCAGGGATTCCAAAGACAAGAGGTTTAGTGCATTTTGACATTCAAAACCCCGAACCCCGATAAAAGGTATGACTGCGGTCATATAAAGGCAGGTCACGTGACTAGGGCATAGCTAGGAGGGGCTAAAGTACAAAGGGAGCATATCGGGAAAGCGGAGATCAGGAAATCGGGAACCAAGGGGTCATGACATCGGGATTTTGAAAACCCTGAAACCTGATTGTGACTGTTTGTCGCAAACAGAGAAGGGATAGGGCCTAAATGCTGTAAGGTGCCGAAAAATCCTGTGAGTCGATTCTAACAGAGATCCTAGTGGGAATCAAAAGAGCCATTTTCGGCTTGAGAGAGGAAATTGAACGGTCCTTAAGACCGGGAGGTCAGGCGTGGGACCTGCTAAGGTAGGTGCCTGGGTGGACAGGCCATCAGAGATCATGGACCAATCGGGTTTTAAGCCACAAATCAATGGTCATTAAGATTGAGGATAATATGAACCATCAGATCACTCTATGTTGGAAACATATCGTGACCGTCGGATTTCCTAACTAAAATTCATACTAATGCATACTAAATAAACACACTAAGAAAAACACTTTTACCTAATGACACATTAAACCAAGTAGATATTAACTAACTCTTAAGTCTCTAAATATCCTAACATCCCCCCTTAAGAACATTTTGGGATAGGATTGAAGCATTTACAATAGTGATACAATATGATAAGGAAGGAGGAATTAGAGCCTATCACCCCTTGATGACAACTTCCTGAACTCCTAACATAGATTGAAGTTTGGAAAACTTCACTTCTGTAAGAATCTTTGTGAAAATTTATGCAACATGATATTCTGTAGGGGAAAAGAGCACTTAAATAACTTGATCATGAATGAGATTTCTGATGAAGTGCATGCATACCTCGATTTGTTTTCTATGTTAATGTTGAACTGGGTCTTTGGTGAGCTTGATGGCACTCTGATTGTCACACCAAAGGCTGGTCAGATGCTTCTGTTAGAATCTAAACTCTGAAAGGATATATCGAAGCCACAAGGCTTCCTAACTTACATTTACCATCACTTAGTACTCTGCTTATGTTGAAGAAAGTGCAATATTGTGTTGTTTCTTACAAACCAAAGTGAAAGGTCTTGAACCAAGGCTGAAAACATAACCTACAATAGAATTTCAATCATCAGGGTCGTCAACCCAATCTGAATCAGTGAAACCAACCAATAAAGGAGTCCCCCTTGAACTATAATATATCGTGAATTGAATTGTACCATGGACATAGTGAAATAAACTTTTAGATGTTTTCCAATGGCTTTAATGGGGTCCATGAAACAAGACCAACAACAAAGGAAATATCATGATGGGTATGAGTCAAGTATAAGAGGCTACCAACTAACTAATGGTATAAGGTGGCATCAACTTCAGGAGAAGTATAGGTGGAAGCAAGATTGACTCTAGAATGGAAGGGAGAAGGGGATGGTTCACAATCTTCCATGTGAAAGTGATTAAGAAGGTCACAACCATACTTAGAGTTGGAAATAAAAATTCCTTCATTGGTTTGTAAAACTTGGAGGCCAAGGAAATAGTGTAAAAATCCTAAGTCTGTCATTTCAAATTTATTCTTAAGGCTAGTTTCCACAAGTTTTAAAAATTTTGAGTCACTACTGGTAAGGATAAGGTGATCAACATAAAGGACAAGGATTATGATATGGCTTCCTACTTTCTTGGTATAGACATTAGGATTAGAATGGCATATAGAGAATCCAGTGTCAATAAGAAAGTTGTCCATTTTGGCATACCAAGCTCGAGGAGCTTTCTTAAGACCATAAATATATTTCTTAAGTCGAAAAAAAAGGCTAGAGTCATTCTAGACATAGCCAGGAGGTTGTTCCATGTAGATTCCATCTTGCAAATATCCATGCAACAATGTGGATTTAACATCCATCTGATGGACCTCCCATTTGTTTGAGGTAGCAAGGGAAAGAAAAAGGTTGATGGAATGCATTTTGGCTACAGCGGAAAAGGTTTCATTATAGTCAATTCCTTCAACTTGGGAAAATCCTTTGGAAAATAATTGAGCCTTGTGTCTTTCAACACTTCCATCTGATGCATACTTATTTATGTAGACACATTTACATATGACAAGTTTTCTTCCTTTTGGAAGAGGTAAAAGATCCAAGGTATTGTTTTCCATTAAATAATGATACTCTTCATTCATTGTTGTATCCCAATATGGATGACCTGAAGCTTTTGCAAATGTCTCTAGATCATGAGTCTCTGAAACTTGATCCAAAAGAGAATAGGCTCACTGGAACTGTGAATGTGTTTGAAGTTGATCTAAAGGCTCACCGACAAGTGTTAGAAAAACAGGACCGTGGAGCAATAAAATAAAACAAATGCAGAAACAAAACACAGAAGAAACACAATACAAGAGAGACACAGATTTACGTGGTTCACCCAGTGTGGGCTACGTCCACCAGAGAAATTGCCAGGTCCTTC
>ML779831.1:384617-411118 GCA_009831015.1 Picea engelmannii | reverse complement strand
ACAAACACGCGACCACGGGCCGGGGCTTAGCCCCGGCCCGACCCCCGCCCACATAACAAAATGTTAAACATAAATAAATTATTTCCCATTCATATAACAAGAAACACATGGCGGTGGAACGGTCGGCGGATGTTTGTGAAGGCATTGGTATTGGGGAGGTCACCGGTTCAAACCCCACGGCTGCCAAACTTTTGAACCAATAAACCAAAAACCAAATAGCCAAACTATGAGTGACACGTGGCGCCCTCCGGTTGGGCCACGTGTCCTCATATTATTTGCCCATAAACGGACACGTGTCAACCTGCTACTGGTCAACGAACATCCAACCAAAATATGCCACATCATCATGATGGTACGGCCCTGCCACGTGGCCGTACGGACTGTACGGACTGCCCAGTCAGCATTTTTTTTACCTGTTTGACTTTCCGAACAGATTGCTATATCTTTCGCTCCCGACGTCCGTTTGAGACGAAACGAATTGCGTTGGGTTCGTGACAACGAGGGCTACGCTCACGCCCGATTTGAGGCAATTCCGAGAACGTTGATTTTTGGGCTAAAATTTGACCCTTGGTCCAGATTTTGATCAATGATGCAAAATCGGAATCATCTGAAGAAGAGGAATTAGTAGTAGAAGAAGAAGAAGAAGAACCTCATACCCCGATATTGAGGAGATCAGTGAGAGATAAAACACAACCAGAAAGGTATAGTCCACCTAATTTCCGTTCCAATTTTTCTTTATCTATTACTGATGATGATCCCAGAACTATCAAGGAAGTAGTGAATTCAGAGGATAGTAAACTCTAGAAGAAGGCCATGGTTGAAGAAATGGATTTCTTGGATAAGAATGAGGCATGGGATATAGTTGAGTTACCAACTGGAAGAAAATATGTTGGTATCAAATGTTTGTTTAAGAAGAAGTTTAACGCATAAGGTAAAGTGGAGAAATACAAAGCTTGGTTAGTAGCAAAAGGTTATTCCAAGGTAGAGGGAATTGACTTTGGTGAGATTTTTTCTCCTGTTGCTAAGTTAACTTCTATTATATTTATTTTATCTATTGTTGTTTCTTTTGATCTTGAAGTGGAACAGATGGATGTGAAGACAACATTCCTACATGGGGATGTGGAAGAAGAAATCTACTTGAAGCAGCCAGAAGGCTTTGTAGTGAAGGGAAAGAAAGAGCTAGTTTGTAAGCTAAAGAGGTCACTATATGGTATGAAGCAATCACCTAGGATGTGGTTCCAAAATTTTGACACATACATCCTTGGATTGGTATTTGTAAGAAGCAGGGTTGATCAATGTGTATATTCCAAGCAGGTTGGTAATCACATCATTTATGTAGTGTTGTATGTTGATGACATGTTGTTGGTAGGAAATAACATGGATGTTATCAAGGAGGTGAAATCACAGCTATCCTGCAAATTTGACATGAAGGATCTCGGTGTTGCTAACTTCATTCTGGGAATGGAGATTAAAAGAGATCGTTCAAATAGGAAACTGTGGTTGAATCAAAGAAAATATGTTGAGACGATATTGCAGAGATTTAATATACATGGAAGTAAACTGGTCAAGGTTCCTATTCGTATAGGTGTAAAGTTATCTGCAGTTCAATGTCCCAAGACACAGGAAGAAGAAGAGGACATGTCCCATGTTCCATATGTCAGTGCAGTTGGAAGTTTGATGTATGCAATGGTCTATAATAGACCAGACATTGCACATGCAGTGGGAGTTTTGAGCAGGTATATGTCAAAACTAGGGAAGGATCATTGGACAGTAGTAAAGAGGGTCTTTAGGTATCTTTGTGGCACTACTAGTTATGGATTGTGCTACCAAGGAAGACCAGGATTGGATTGAGTGGTGTACATACATGGATTTGTTGATGCAGATTGGGTTGTAGATATAGATTGCAGAAGATCTACAAGTGGTTATGTGTTTAACCTATTTGGAGGAGCAATCAGTTGGATAAGAAAAAGACAGGATGTATTGGAACTCTCAACTACAGAAGTTGAATACATGGTAGCCACTCATGCAAGCAAGGAAGCAGTATGGTTACAAAGATTATGTTCAGGTATTGGGTTGGTACAACAAGAAGTGAGATTAGATTGTGACAGTCAGAGTGCAATCTTCTTGGAAAAGAACCCAGCTTATCATTCAAAGACAAAGCATATTTATGTTCAGTATCACTTTGTGAGAGACATGGTTGAGGAAAAGAAGGTGTTGCTGGAAAAGGTTGACACTTTGAAGAATGTTGCAGATTCATTGACAAAGTCTGTGAGCATAGAAACGTTCTCCTGGTGTAGAGTAACAATGGGCATTGTTTCCCTGGATTGTTGACTATATAATCCCCTGGACCCCTAAATGCAAAGAAAACAACAAGTGGGAGAATGTTGGGTATGTGTTATATTCTTTCCATGTGTGTGTGTGGGTGTGTCAGGTTTGACAACTGCGTCTGACAATCCCTCTAGTAATGCTCTTTGTGTCATGTGCATCGGGCACTTTCCTAGGGGGGTCCTGGGGGGGGGGGGGGGGGGGGGGGGGGGGGCAGGTATGCCCCCCCCTGGTTACGCGTAGCGTTCGGAGCAGCACCCCCAAATTTGTTTTTGGCGGTTTTTTTCATTTTTAGTGGATTTTTCTATTTTTAGAGGTTTACTAAATTAATCCCAGATTAAGGGATTAGGGTTTTGGTATCTACGGAATACCTAAAAACATTGTATATATTGTATGGTGAATGGTGAAATTTGATAATGAATATAAGAAAGGTTTTCTCGGTTGAGGGCTTCCGGTATAAAATCTTTGTGTACTCTGTGTATGAGCCATTGATTAAATTTTGTTTTGCTTAAGAATCTATATGCATTGTTTTACTTCATAGGTTTAAAACTTACACTTATGATTACATAGTTTTTGCAATGAGTGATAGTTTATATGACCAAACCACACATGCCAAAGTTTGATCAAGTCATTTCTATGAGAAACAAAAACTGATGGAAAAGATGATGACCCAAAGTTTTCAAACTTGTACAACCTCGTAATGTCTTTAGCAATTCCATTTGCAAGAACATGCTTAGGATCTTTTAGATCCTTGATTACAAATTGGTGAGATCAAAAATCTACAGTTTTACTTTCACTTGAACAAGTGATTTGATATATTGATAGAAGGTTACAAGAAAGACTTGGAACACATAATACATCATTGAAATGACCATTATCTACTTGAACTATTCCAGATCCTACAACACTAAGAGATCTATCATCACCAACAAAATTTTTTTGGTGTTACATTCATTTAGAGAATAAAATATGTATTTATCCTTAGCCATATGATAAGATGCTCCAAAATCAATATGCCACCCATCATAAGAAGAAGTAGAAGTTGCATTGAAGGAGAAACTAGAAGAAAAAAGTGCATGTCCATGAGAATAAGAAGAAGAACTAGTAGTAGTAGAATCAATACTAATGTTGTACTTCTTCATCATTGATTCTAAAGCTTCCATCTTCTTGAAACATTTGGACTCATCATGGCCATATTTATCACAAAAGTTGCAATGTTTGTTAGTCTTCTTATTTTTAGATTTTGCTTCTTTGTCACCATTAGGAGATGAAGTTGTATGAGTGGGTTTGGGACCCTTATGTTACTTGTTATTGTGGTGATGATGTGTCTTCTTAGGATTCTTGGGTTTATCTTTCTATTGGGTGACTAAGGCTTTGTTGGAGGTACCTGCAGTGTTGATCACTCCAAGTTGTACAAGATTATCTTACTCTCTAATCAAAGCTTCATAAAAGGACTCAAGAGTGGGTTGTTTATAAGCTTTCCCTAGAGCCTCTCTCATGGCATAAAAGGTAGATACAAACATAGAATATGCACTACCTATCTTAGAAAGAATAATATAGATGCAACACTCTTCCTCTAGCTTTATCTCACATTCTTCACATAAAATTATGAGTGTTTTAAACTTAGATAGATAGTATTCAATGCAAGAAAAATCATTTGGACTTAGAGTCAATATTTGATTTTCTAACTGATGTGCTTGAATAATTTTTTGTTTACCAAAAGAAGATTCAAGATTTTCCAAAGCTTCATCGGGGTCATCAATTTGTTTAAGGTGAAACCTCAAATCAAGAGAGATGGACATTCTAATCAGTCCACATGCTTCGTCACTCCTATTAGCCCATTTGAATTTCTTACCAGCATCATTAGGTTCTGTTGAGAACCAAATATTAATATAACATAGAAAAACCTCATAATAAGTACTCAATTCCTTGAAAAAGAGATAAATTCAGATAATAAGCCTCTTCGAGGGGAAACCTCTTTATGCCCACATAAATGTACAATTACAAGATGATTCAAAATGAAAATGTCTCATTGGTATATATATAGGAGACTAGGACGTATAATTACAACTAATGGCCTAAAGCTGACATAAATAAAATAACATTACTAATATAATATGCCCCAATTAAGGGGTAATGAGCCACTATTTAAGGCTTAACATGCCCCTCCCCTCGAGACAAGTGTTTTCCGCAATGCTTGAGTAACTCTAGATGCTTCTGTATAAAAGACTCATCTTCCCAAGTGGAATCTTCAGCTGATAGTTTCCTCCATTTAGTGAGATACTCTAAAATGGATCTATTCCTAAGCTGGCGAATTTGTGTGTTAGTGATGGCTTCAAGATCCAATATGATTTTTCCTTCCTCGTCAAGTTCTGGAAATATAGTTTGAACTAGGATCTTGTCACCTATAACCTTCTTTAAGCATGAAACATGAAAAACTGGGTGTACTCGTGAAGATGCAGGCAACTCTAATGTGTATGCCATAGTACCAATCTTTTGCAACATCTTATAAGGGCCATAGTACTTTGGTGATAATTTACTATCCTTCTTGGCTTTCTTGAGGGACATGTTTTGTATGGTTGTAGTCTTAAAAACACCCAATCTCCTACTTCAAAAATTCTTTCACTACAATGTTGATCTACTTTTTGTTTCATATGATTATGTGCCATGGTCAGGTTTTCCTTTAATATTTGGAGAACTTGTTGTTGATTCTTGATGTGATCTTCCACTGCTTGAACCTTAGAGTTTTCTTTTAGAGAAGAAGTGATGGAAGTAGGGTGGTATCCATAGAGTGCCATAAATGGTGTCATTTTTTTTGCAGTATGAAAGGAAGTGTTACCATTTGAGCCATCGTGTTTGTTTATCAGAGACAAAACAACGAAGGTAGCCTTCCAGACATTTTTTCACTATCTCGGTTTGTCCATTAGATTGAGGATGATAGGTTGAGCTATGAGCCAATTGAGTACCCAAACAAAAAAATAATTTTTTCCAAAAATGTCCAGTGAAGATGGGATCTCTGTCACTTACAATAATCTTTGGGCTACCATGTAGCTTTTGAACTGTCTCCATGAATGTGATGGCAACTGTACTAGCTTTGAAGGGATGTGAGAGTGCACAAAAGTGTGCATACTTGGTCAGTCTATCAACAATCACCATGATGACACTCTTTCCTTCAGACTTTGGTAACCCTATGATGAAATCCATGGAAACCTCCTCCCAACACTAACTTGGGATGGCTAATGCTTGTAAAAGACCTCGGGTCTTAATTGTTTCCACCTTATTTTTTTGGAAAACCAAACATTTTGCCACAAACCTTTGAACATCATTTTTAAGGCCATCCCAAAAAAAATCCTTCTTAACCCTATGGTATGTTTTTAAAAATCCCGAGTGCCCTCCTACTGGAGAGGTGTGCAATTCCAATAGTACCGTTTGTTTGAGTTGGGATTTCTTACATAAATATAAGCGATCTTTGTACCATAGTGAATAATTTTTCCATGTAAATGTATATGTTGTACTGGAATCCTGCTATAGCCTTTGAATGAGAATCCACACTTTTTCGTCATTATTCCATTCATCCCTTGCTTCTATTATCCAATCAGGTTGGATGATCGAGATAGCACAGAGAAAGGCCTCGACATCTTCATCCTTCCTTGAGAGTGCATCTGCCACAACATTTTTCTTCCCTTTTTTATATACAATTTCAAAATCATAACCCAATATCTTGATTACCCATTTTTGTTGTTCTTCTGAAGATAGTCTTTGTTCCAAGAAGTATTTAAGACTATCATGATCTATTTTGACCTTGAAGTGCCTACATATTAGGTAAGGATTCCATTTCTTCAATGCATGTAGTATTGCCATCATTTCCTTCTCATTAATGGGTTTGTGTAAGTCCTTTCCCTTGGGTGGTCGACTTTCAAAAGCCAGGGGCCTTCCTTCTTGCATTAGGACAACACCAATTCCATTTCCCGAGGAATCACATTCCACAATAAAGGTTTTTGTGAAGTCTGGAGTGGTCAAGATAGGAGCTTTTCAAATCACCTATTTAAGTTGTTCAAAATATTTAGTTGCCTCTGGAGTCCATGAAAATGCATCCTTATTAGTTAGTGTCATTAAAGGTGCTGCTATTCTTCCATAGTGTTGCACAAACTTGCGGTAGTAACCTGTCAAACCCAAAAATCCTCTAAGATTCTTTAATGTTTTTGGAATCATCCAGTCCATCATGGCCTTAATCTTGTTAGGGTCTACCTTGACACCTTCATGAGATACAATATGACCCAAATACTCTACCTCCTTCACTCCAAAGAAACATTTGGATGGTTTGGCATATAGTTGTTGCTCCTTTAGTAGTTGTAGCACCTTTTCAACATGTTTCACATGATCCTCCCAAGACTTTCTATAGATTAGTATATCATCAAAGAATACTAACACAAATTTTCGAAGGAAGGGCTTGAAAATGGAATTCATCAAACCTTGGAATGTGGAAGGTGCATTTGTAAGGCCAAAAGGCATGACCAAAAATTCATAATGTATTGGGTAAAGAAGGTATTTCTCCAAAGTTCTCAATGTGCTCTTTGGAGAAATTCATAATGACTCAGTTCAGGAAGATTCCAGAACCCTATATTGCACAGGTTGTATCTCTAAAATTATAAGGCCTTAGGAGCTGAAATTTTAACCCAACATACCTTGATCCATATAATAAATACCCTCCACGTTGTTCCTTCTAAAACGTTGTAGAAGAAAATTTATAGCAAAAATTCCAAGGTGTCTCAGATGTAGCATTGAAACCCCAAGACCTTGAGCTCTGATACCATATGTTGAGAACCAAATATCAATATAGCATAGAAAAACCTTAGAATAAGTACTCAATGCCTTGAAAAAGAGATAAATTCAGATAATAAGCCTATTCGAGGGGAAAACCTTCTTATGCCCACATAAATGTACAATTACAAGATGATTCAAAATGAAAATGTCTCCTTGTTATATATAGGAAACTAGAAGGTATAATTACAACTAATGGCCTAAAGCCGACATAAATAAAATAAAATTACTAATATAATATGCCCCAATTAAGGGGTAATGAGCCACTATTTAGGGCTTAACAGGTTATTTTTTCTTTCCCAATGTAATCTAGTACAAGTGTAACAACCCTAGTTAAATGATTGCTTAAGGTTTATCAGGTATAATTAATTAAATAATTAATTGTCCTAAAATATTTTAGTTAAACAATGATTATTTATTAATAACATTAATTAATTAATAATTGTTTATATCTGTTGATTAATTTATTAATTAATTAATTGACTCATTAAAGGTTTGGGTAATGAATTAAGAGCTTAATAATTTTTATTTATTTATTATAAAACTTTACGTATGCAAGGGGATGAAGCATTGAGTGGAGGGATAAGGTAATAAATGGAGGGATAAGGTGGGTGGCCTTAAATGAAGGAGGAGGTGGTGAATGGGGGGATATGATTGGGCTGAGGCCTTCAGGAGTTATTATGAAAATTTGAGAGAGGAGCATTAGGGGAGAAGAGGACTGTATTTTCTAGGGGATATTTTTATGGTTTTGAAGTTTGGGAGGACTGTTTCAGGGGAGCACCAGGTTGCTAGGAGTTTTGGGCTTGGGGGCCAGGAATCCTAGCTGGCAGGGAGGAAGATTTGGTTTTGGACAGAGTCTGGGTAGAGCAGCAGAGAGGACAACCAGAGGTCAGGAATTTAGCATCAGACAGAGGTATTTTTATTTATGCATTCTCATGAATATGTGATGGTTATTTAAATTTATTAGCATGTTGTTCATAAATTTAAATTTCTGTTGCTTATATGATGAATAATGAAATTTCTTATTGCTTATATGTCGAAATAATCATAATTGTTTAATTTACAAATTTTTTTTTTTAGTCTTTGATAAATTAGGGCCTTACACATGGTATCAGAGCTTCAGTTTGAAGCACTGGAGCCTTAAGGGCCTACCTACCCACCTACCCAACTTAGGAATGGAATTGTACCCACCCAGAAATTTAAACAACCCTAAATAATCTGGATAGGATATATATATATATATATATATATTGAAAGCAGTCTAGGGGCCCTGAAACCCTTGATTAGATCAATCTGGTCCAAGCTCCAGCTCCACCTAACCTGCAAGCCAATCCATCATCTATTATAAAATAATTTAAAACATATAATAAAAAAAAATAATAATAAGGTGTAGGAAGAATAGATAAAGAATATATATAAAAAAAAATTACTCTTGTTTGACATTGATGATGCTGGAACTGCCAAAAATATTTACTTCTGGAAGAGGAATATGGAAATACACCAAGCCTGGAGTAGATTCAAACTATGTTGATGGGTTGCTTCGTAGTTTCTCTGCAATTTGGCAGAGGTCTCTTTGAACCAACCTTGTTGAGAATATTTTATCCAACCATAGCCAGTAATGTTAAGATCCATTGAGTAGTCTCCACTGTCTAAAAAAAAATTATAGATTCAGAACGCTTTTACCCACTAAACAATTGCAAGACATAAACATATTATCATTGGTGAATATTTTTGGTTGTAACTCTATGAGAGATTTATTTAGTACTACCCGTATTTGGGTGAACCCTTCACCGATGATTAGGGAGTCAAGAAGAAAGAATATTGCAATCCTTCTCTTCATTAATTTCCCCAATCTGAACAACTGCATTAAAGTGAAGAAAGAATACAAAAATCCCCCCCCAAAAAAATTGGTTACCCAATGTTTAAGTCAATGTTGTTAATGTTAATAAATTTTACTACCCAAAAAAAAAATTCTACAATAATAGAGAAAAAAGATAATCTTAAGAGTTTGCACTGCAAAAGATGAAATATAACCATGACTACAATGATTATGACATCTTAGCTAATGATAAAAGGCTTCCCATGCTGCTAGCCTATCCTCCAAGGTAATGGTCCCGAAATCCCCTGTCATGTATGTTGGCCATGGCATCGGCTAAGCACTGGTTTACATGCATAAATGACAGGCCCAGATCCTTCAGATTTTGATTGGAGAACTTGTATGGCTGCTTCCTTGGATTTTTCTCATTTGAACACTTGGTAGGGAGCGAACAGTGGGGGCACTATCTGGCCAACATGTGGACAAGGTCTCCTTGATGGAGGCTACATTCTACGCACAGATATCTTTGCCCAGTGGTTGAGGGTGTTTCATAAACTAAAATGTGAGCCTCTGCCACATCCCTCATGTCCACATATACATGTGTTGAGTTCACATACGTCTTCATTGATCCTGACAAGTATTTCATAATATGATCAGCACTAGGGTTCATGCCACACTAAAACAAGGGACCTAAAACCCGGCCTGGATTAATCACCAGCAGCTCTAGATTCATTCTCTCAGCAATACCCAAAAAAATAAAATTGGTTACCCATGTTTATCAGACTTTCAAGTACCAATAAATTGACATTGAAATAGGTGGGCAGATATAAACTAAAACACTTACCCCACTCAAACCCAGGGATCATGTCCACTAGGAATACCAACTCATTGTGATAAAATACACACTAATCCACACACCAATCTATGAAACGAGCCAAATTATCTGAATGAGGATGAGATAAGATTTCCAAATGGAATCAACATTGCAGTTGAGAAATGAAGACAACTGAGCAGATATTCGGATTGGATTCCTACAACAAGTTTACCAACAGAATGGATGCTATATGCCCTTTAGTTTTTACAGTAAGTAAAAAGAAAAAAAAATAATAACACATAAATAAATATATTGGGTACAGGCCCAATTTCAAAGCCCAGCGACCAAGCCATGAAGGAGGAGCCCACGATAGGTGTTATAGTGCACTACGCATCATAAATAAATAAATAAATAGAAACAACCCACAACGCATATCCATCACCCAAACTACTGCGAACAACAAAAACACACAAGCCAATGCCCAAGCACCAGTGGAAAACACAAGTAGTAGCCTTGGGCTCACATCGTCATACATAAGCTAACATCTATACCAATTAAATACACAACACAAAGCTTGGCGTCAAGTGCACAAGACCATACTTTGCGCACAACTCATCATCTATCTGCAAAAGTCTACTAATCGACAATGCACCTGCAACAACAAACAATCCAGAACCTGAGCACCAGCGCTCAGAGCTGAGCATCGAGCCACTGAGGGAGGAGCCTGCAGTTGCAGAGTTAGGGAGAAGAAAACCCTAGCCGCACTTGTAGAGTGGGAGAGGCGGCAAAAGAGTGGAGCATTATGAGAACGAGTGTGGGGTTAGGTTTAGGTCAGGTGGGCGCTGGAGGAAGCAAGGCGGGCACATGGAATCCATGTGTGCCACACTTTTTTTTTATTATTTTGATATTTTTTAAAAAAAAAACATATTTATTAAATTGCATTTTTTTTTTTTATATTTTTTTTTTTTTTTTTTATATATATTTAAAATTTGTTTTTACATATTCCAATTTTGCTAAATATTATTTTTAAATTTATGCTAAACATGTTTTTTTTAATAGTTTAAATTTCTTTACACCTTAAATTTAAATAGTTTAAATTTAAATTTTTTTAAATAGTTTAAAATTATGTTAAGCACCTTAAATAGTTTAATTTTTAAATATTTTAAATTCCTTTACATTTAAAACTGTGTTTAAATTATATTTAAATTAATGATCTAAATTCATGTTTAATTTAAAACTACTTAAGGTGATTAAATTATTAGTAACTAATAAATTAGGATGATTAATTAACTAAGTGAGTGATCAATGTTAATGACAAATTATGATTAGAAATCACGTTAATTAGTTTTAAACGAAAAATTTAAAGGACTTAGACCAGGATAAACAGGAGGGGTTCCATGTGCACTAGGAAAGTAAGTTAGAGGAATAGGCAAGAGGGGTACAATGCTAGTGTAACTACCGAGCGAGAGGGTCAATAGTTTTCTTAGGCGAAGACATCAAGCTTAGACACTCAAACCCCAACCTAGACACCTCCCCTAAAGAGAGTAATGTTTGTTTACAGACAAGTAAAAAAACTTACGCCTAACCCTGTTTTCTAGTTAAGTTGCGCAAATGTGAAACGTCCTTGAACTCACCCTGACAACTTTGGTTGATGCAGGTTAAATAATATAGGATGGTTAGGACTCGAGGAAATCAAGTCAAAGGGGAATTGATGCAGACACTGCCAACACTGCCAGCGCTACCGCCACCATCACCTGAACTAACTCTCATATTGTGCTCTTTAGAGGCCATAAATGAGACTTTAAAGGGGTGTCAACCAGTAGGGATCGAAGTGGAACCCCCACAATCTAGAAAAGGTAATCCTGAAGCGTCGAGGAATTCAGGGGAAGGACCCCCACCCGAAGACATCACTAGAGAACTGCAGAAGATCAAACTTCTAGAGTTTTCTGAGGGTCGTGCCAATGAACATGTTGAGGCATGGTTGGAAGGCATGACAAGGTATTTTGTCTTAAGAGATTATGCGTCCACTTCAAAGGAGAAGATAGCAATTTTTCAATTGAGAGACAATGCCCTAAACTGGTGGGGCAACCTGGAGAGGCAACTGCACCTTACCCCATACACCGTGTCTTCGGAACTTTTCGAGGAGAGGTTCCGAAGGAAATATTTGCTAGCTTACTATGAGGAACAACAGGTAGGAGCGTTTCATGCCTTAGGATAGGGAAATAGGACCATAGAAGAATATGAGATCAGGTTTATGGAATTGGTCAAATACGTTTCATACATGGATAATGACCAACGACAGGTAGAACGCTTCGTCTATGGGCTAAACCCTAAGATAAGGGTTATGGTGCGGATGTGGAAACCGTCTTCAGTAGAAAAAGCTATGGAAAACACACGTTATGTAGAGGAACACATTAACTTAACTGGAGGTACGAGACTGACCTTTCTGCATCATCGTAGATTCGTGGGGAAGGCCCCTAGGACATTTTCCAGGGGAGGAAGCTCAAGGCCACCTCCATATGGTAACAAAGTTGCACCAAGGACAGTAGCCATAGGGATTTCAATGGCAGTGAGTGTAGCATCTCGTTCATCACCAACGACGCAGGCAGGTCCATGGCCATCTCAGGGAACAGCTAGTAGGGGCAGGGGTTCCAGGGGAAAGAACTCATTTCAGAGACAGTCATAGAACAATGCGCAGGTTCAATCTCGTGTTACCTATTGGGGATGTGGAGGACCCCATTACTAGCGTGACTGTCCAAAGTTACAATCAAGATTTGTGCATAGAGAAGAAAAGGCCCCAATGGGAAGAGAAAGTAGCAGCCACCAGATTTACGGAGCAGTTAATAATCACCAGGACGAACATCAATCCACAGTGGTGGAATCATCAGGTATGCTAAATCATATTAATGTAAAGATTTTATTTGATTCTGGTGCAACAAATAGTTTCATTTCACCATATGCATTAGAAAAGAGTGGGTTGGCAGCCTACGAGCACGATGAATTTAAATAGGTCGAGATGGCTTCAGGGTAAAAACAAGCGGTAGGACCTAGCGTTGATAATTGTATAGTAGACCTGGAAGTGTGTACTACCAGTTTGAAGGTATACGTCACTGCTCTCGGGGCGTATGACCTAATCATTGTAATGGATTGGTTAGAATCTCATCTAGCTTTGGTGGATTGTTTCACAAAAAGGGTGCTTTGTGTTGATGACGAAGGAAGGCCAGTAGAGATCTAGGGTGTACAGAGAAGGGTGTCATTACACTTTATCTCAACTATGAAGGTTAAGCAATTCTTGAGGCAAGGGTGTCGACTATATGTAGTGGAAGCAGTGAATGAAAGGAAGGGACCCTCCTTGGATCAGTACTTGGTATTGTTTGAATTTAAGGATGTTTTTCCGAACGAGTTACCAGGGTTACCTTCTGAGAGGGAGCTTGATTTTACTATTGAGCTAAAACCTGGTGTAGAACCAATTTCCAAGACTTTGTATCAAATGACAGCGCCAGAACTTTGTGAGTTACAAATGCAGTTTAAAGAGTTACTAGAATTAGGACTAATAAGGCCCAATGTCTCACCTTGGGGTGCACCAGTAATTTGTGTAAAGAAGAAGGATGGTTCCTTACGATTGTGTATAGATTACAGGGACTTGAACCATGCTATAGTGAAAAATAGGTACCCAATGCCACAAATAGATGACCACTTCGATCAGATGAAAGGAGCAGCGGTATTCTCAAAGATCGATTTGCAATCAGGGTATCACCAGTTAAGGATTAAGGAAGGCGATATTCCTAAAACTGCCTTTCGAACCCAGTTTGGACATTAAAATTTCGTCGTAGTACCTTTCAGATTGACGAATGCACCAGTAGTATTCATGAGCCTCATGAACGGCGTATTCTAGAAGTACTTAGACCATTTTGTACAAGTCTTTCTATATGACATCCTCATCTATTCCAAGAATGAAAGAGAACATGAGGAACACTTGTGAGTGGTGTTGTCCTGCCTTAGGGAGAACAAATTGTATGGGAAGTTGTCGAAGTGTTCCTTCTTCCAGAGAGAGATCCACTATTTAGGTCATATCATTTCTGGTGAAGGAATCTCTGTGGACCCAGAAAAGGAAAAGGCCATTATGGAGTGGCCAGTGCTGAAAAATGCCCATGAGGTGAGAAGCTTCATGGGGCTAGTAGGTTATTATCGAAGATTTTTGGAAGGATTCTAAAAAATAAAGAAACCCATTACCACTTTGCAGTGCAACGGGGTCAGGTATGAATGGACAGAAGAATGTGATAGTGCATTCATTGAGCTTAAGAGGTTACTAACTAGTGTGCCAATTCCATGAGTGTCGGATATGGAAAAGGACTTCACAGTCTACATGGATGCCTCGAAGCAAGGGTTGGGGGATGTGCTAATGCAGGATGGAGGAGTGATAGCTTATGCGTCAAGGAAGTTGAAGAAACACGAATATCTATACGCAACTCATGATTTAGAGTTGGCAGCTGTAATGCTAGCTCTAAAACTTTGGAGGCACTATCTTATGGGGCAAAACTTTGAGCTCAAAATGGACCATCAAAGTTTAAAAAATCTCTTCATGCAAAGGGATCTGAATGCCAGGCAAAGGCGATGGAGTGAATTTATGAGTGAGTATGATTTTGGTATTTCGTACATCAAGGGAAAGGAAAATGTGGTCGTAGATACCTTAAGTAGGATACCACATGTCTTCTCCTTGGTATGCTTAAAGGTCAATCTGAGGGAACGTGTGTTGATGCAACTCCAAGGAGACAGTTGGTATTTAAAGGTTACTTCAAACCTCTAGAGTGGGAGGCAATTAGATCCAAAGTATGAAGGATATAGTCTGGAAGCAGATGGACTGTTAAGATATCAAGGAAGGATGTACATCCCTGAAGAAGGGGATATTCAAAGCATCATACTAAAGGAAGCCCATAGAGCTCTTTATTATGCACATCCAAGTGTGAAAAATATGTACGCATACATGAGGAAGATTTTCTTCTAGGTACGCATGAAGCACAATGTAGTCCATTTTGTCGCCAAACGCCTAGAGTGTCAACAAGTGAAATCCAACCACCCTCACTCGGCAGGCCTCCTACAACCACATGATGTCCCTATGTCCAAGTGGGAAGTCATCTCTATGGATTTTGGTGTGGGGTTGCCGCTCACATCTCATAGACACAATGCAATTTCTGTGATAGTTGATAAGTTAACCAAGAGTGCTCATTTTATTCTAGTTAGAGACACTTACGATGTGACTGATGTGGCACGCATGTTTGTAAGTGATTTCATCCGTTTGCATGGGATACCTAAGAAGATCATTTCAAATAGGGACTCTAGATTCACTTCTAGGTTTTGGACAAGTTTGCAGTCAGCATTGGGAACCTAGTTGAACTTAAGCACAACTTATCATCCTGAAATAGATAGGAAAAATGAGAGAGTAAACCAAGTCATGGAAGACATGCTTAGGATGTATGTCATGGATAATCAAACCCATTGGGAGAAGTACCTACCTTTGGTAGAGTTTGCCTACAATAACAGTTTTCATAGCTCCATCGGAAGCCACCCGACGTAGCTCTATATGGAAGGCCATGCAGAACGTCGTTGAGTTAGGATAGATTAGAAGACCAAGTAACAATTGGGCCAGAATTGATTCAAGAGATGGAGGAATAGGTGGTTCAGATTAGGCAGAGACTAAAGGAAGCACAGGATAGGAAGAAAAGTTATGTGGATGCACACAGGACCGACTGGAGTTATGAAGTGGGAGACCAGGTTTTCATTCATATCAGGCCTAATAAGAGTACCATATGGTTCGGGAAGGGGACAGAGTTGTCACCTCGATTTATAGGACCGTTCAGAATCTAAGAGAAAATTGGACCCGTTGCCTATCATCTCGTACTACCACCCCACTTGCATAAAACTCATAATGTTTTTCATGTATCTATTTTACGTCATTATGTTGTTGATGAATCACATAAACTAAATTGGAAGGAATTGCAGGTATTGGACATGGGAACACTCATGGTAGAACTGTTACGCATGTTGGACCATAGAATTCGATAGCTTAGGAACCATCTGGTAGACCAAGTTAAGGTCCAGTGGGACAAGTATAGTCCAGGATCTGCTACTTGGGAAGATGCTAAGACACTACGACGAGACTATCCCTCACTTTTTTGGAGCACCTAGAGAATATGTTTCTCGAAGGTTGGGTGTATGTAACACCACCTTTTGACTTAGACAGCCAGGATTACCTGAGGCCTAAACACCTTTATTTTCTATTCACAGTGAAACTATTAAATGATACACTTGAACTTTTAAGACGTATGAACCTTTATGAATGTTTAAATGTATTTGAATAATGATGGATATGATGCGATATATTGTGAGAATGTAAATTTTATGAATGTTTAAATTTTATTGATGATGATCGATATGATGTGATATATTGTGAGAATGTAAATTTTATGAATGTTTAAATGTTATTGATGATGATGGATATAATGCGATCTACTATGTGAATGTAAAAATGTTATTGATGATGATGGATATGATGTGATATATTGTGTGAATGAGAATCCTATGAAGGTTTAAATGCTATTAGAATGATGTTGGATATGATGCAATCTATTTTTTAAATGATAATTTTATGAATGGGTGTCGAAATTGAATTATGGGATATTATGAGATCTATTTCTAACTTGAAAACTTTGATGTTAAGTTGTTGGTACACGGATACCGAATTGAAATGATGGTTGTATGCAATTACATGATGATAATGCATAGAAATGTATGAGTTTGTGTTACAGACTAATCTGCAGGTTATGGGCTATGAAATAGCCAAGGGATAATAATGATGATTAAAGTGGATGTCATGACCACTAGACGAGAAACAATATGGTATGAATATTTGTATGTGAAATTATATTGGTTTGGATACATTGTTATTATATGTGGACTAGTGCAGGATTTCAGGAGGTGAGACTGCCCAAAACTGAATAAATGATAAAAAAACTCCCAGCAACACGGTGCCACTATATATTCCATTGTAGGGTGTGGATCCTAGTCCTGTTAGGAGGGGTGGAGGCATTTCCCACTGTGTATCCTCTGAAACCTGAAGTCATGGGAAGATGGTGTTAGCTCACGCTCCCCTAGACGTGTGATGATGATTGTCAGTTTTCTGTTGGGGAAGCTTGGTCAAGATAGTGACACTTCCACTTACGGGTTCTATTTGGAGTTAGGTCAATATAGTTGATGCTCCAAGATAGTCCTACAGAGGAAGGATAGGAATGGAAGATGGAAGTAAGTTAGGGAGGAAGGATGAGTAGAAATAGTTGAGAGTGTATGGAGATTTGTCTTATGGTGGAATTTATTGTTTATCCTTCTTAAAAGAAAATGTGTATATATATATATATGAATATTCATAATTATGTAACTAAATTACAATTGTCTAAATAACGTTGTTGAGCTAGATAATTGAAATTAAAGGATTTCACAAATATTTGATTGGTTTATTGTCTTTTATAAAATGAATAGTTTTCTTGAATGGATTGGACGCATGAAGAAATTACTATAGAGATGATAGTTATTAATATTAGTACATGAACGAGACTTGTATGTACTAGCTACACATGCATTTCTTGCACATGTACACTAGTATGAATGAGTTTCTTGGCTTACTTACTAATAATGACGGTTATTTGTTATGAATGTGTGGACCATGTTTATTTTCCCTTGTATCATAGAATACTTTAACTTCGGGACAAAGTTTCGTGAAGGGTGGGTGTATGTAACAACCCTAGTTAAATGATTGCTTAAGGTTTATTAGGTATAATTAATTAAATAATTAACTGTCCTAAAATATTTTAGTTAAACAATGATTATTTATTAATAATATTAATTAATTAATTAATTAATTAGTAATTGTTTATATCTGTTGATTAATTAATTAATTAATTAATTGACTCATTAAAGGTTTGGGTAATGAATTAAGAGCTTAATAATTTTTATTTATTTATTATAAAACTTTACGTATGTAGGGGGATGAAGCATTGAGTGGAGGGATAAGGTAATAAATGGAGGGATAAGGTGGGTGGCCTTAAATGAAGGAGGAGGTGGTGAATGGGGGGATATGACTAGGCAGAGAGGCCTTTAGGAGTTATTATGAAAATTTGGGAGAGGAGCATTAGGGGAGAAGAGGATTATATTTTCGGGGGGATATTTTTCTGGTTTTGAAGCTTGGGAGGACTGTTTTAGGGGTGCACCAGGTTTCTAGGAGTTTTGGGCTCAGGGGCCAGGAATCCTCACGAAATCCTGGAGCTAGGGAGCCGGGCAGGCTCTGTTCCTAGCTAGCAGGGAGGAAGATTCGGTTTTGGGCAGAGTCTGGGCAGAGCAGCAGAGAGGACAACCAAAGGTCAGGAATTTAGCATTAGATAGAGGTATTTTTATTTATGCATTCTCATGAATATGTGATGGTTATTTAAATTTATTAGCATGTTGTTCATAAATTTAAATTTCTGTTACTTATATGTTGAATAATGAAATTGCTTATTGCTTATACGTCGAAATAATCTTAATTGTTTAATTTACAAATTTTTTTTTAGGCTTTGATAAATTAGGGCCTTACAACAAGCCTTTACTTATTAATAAATCCTCCATATCGGATTTCCATTGGAAGTAGTTGGTGCTAGTAAGAAAAATATTACTAGAAGAAGCCATATTAAATATGTAGATAATATGGATTTAAAAACTGAAACTCATTATCTCGATGGAAAGATCTCAAAAAATTAGGTGATTTAAAAAAAAATAGCATCAAAAACGGACTTCGGATGTGGAAGTTATGCCCTTTTAAAAAAATGTATAAGCAGTAACCAAATGACCACGTGGTGGTGTAAGTTGTTTTATGAAGTGATCCACTTTTATAAAAAGAAATGCAGATAGCTTTTACAATGAAGTTACTTTATAAAAGAACATTGCATGCAAAATAAATACTCTAAAATAAAACATTAAAGCTACTTATAGTGATTCACTTTTATACTTGAAGTGAAATACACTTTGCAAAAAAGCATGAACTTTTTCAAAACAAGTAACAAAAAGAAAGACTTGAACTCAAGACCTCTTACTTAATAAGGCAACTTTTAACCAAGGGTCTAGCAAAACATATTGTATTGCTTAGCAGGAGGATTGGGGGTGTTTTTTTTATTTTTGTTGTTGTGGAAGATGACCTTGAAGAGTGTGCTCATAACAAACTATTTTCACACAAGAGAAAAAAATTTCTTCTCGTTGACAACAAGGGTTAGATCTCGGTTAGATTACCTAGAAAATGCACATTTTCCTATATGTTTTTGATTTTCCGATATTGCACAAGGTGCGGAGAAAAGAAAATATGCAGATCTAAAAGAGTAGCAACCCAGAAACAAACAATATAAAACTGAAATAATACTCTGCAAAATTTTTAAAATGGCGTATTCAGGATTTATACCTCCGGATCTAGTTGAAATGGTCATATATTGGGCAAATGGAAACATTTTAGAGTGAAATGAAAAATGTTCTTGACTGAAAAAGGTGCTCTGGATGCAATGGAATAATCGTCTTAGCTGAGAAATGTATGGAAATTGTAGCAAATGGATATGAAGCAACTTGTCTTCACGTTCTCGATCTACAACAAGAGCGGGTCTTCAAACATGTTCTGATACCATGTTTGACAACATGGATATTCCAATAGAGGAAGAACACCTTCAGTAACCACTCACACAACTATATCAAATATCAACACACTGATTTTTTGACATGGTAAAACCCCTAGAGGAAAACATCCATGACCCCAACCAACGTGGCTACTTGGAGCATTTTATTAATGCAAAAGAAAAATATTACAGAGAGATTTTACAAGAGAGTTTATCACAATCGATCATCAAAAAATTACCCTCCATGCTCTTTAAATAGAGATCATGGACCAATCAGGTTTAAGCCATAGATCAATGGATGTTAAGATTGAGGAGAATATGAACCATCAGATCACTCTATGTCAGGAACATATCATAACCGTCGGATTTCCTAACTATAAATGCATACTAATGCATACTAAAGAAACACACTTTTAACTAACGACACATTAGACCACATAGATCTTAACTAACTCCTAAGTGTCTAAATATCCTAAAAATATGTATGCACCTGCTCCTTTTGTTTCAATTTTTTTTCCTCAACTTCTTTATTTTGCTTAAGGCACACATGAGTTCTTCTTCAAGATCCACTTCTCCTTGTGTTTCATAGTTTTCCTCTTCTTTTGAATTCATCATTTCTTTTTCTTCATCAATATTTGTTGGATTACTGAGAGGGGGGGTGAATCAACAATGAGCAATTATACCAATTATCAATCCTTTAAACCACAAAGTATGTTCTTTTACTTATTCAACTATGTTCATATGTTCATCATCAATATATTATTGTATCATTATCATTAACATTCATAAGTGCATAATAAACAATAACAAACACATCCACACAATGCATAGTACACCAATATTTACGTGGAAACCCAATTTGGGAGAAAACCACAGAATGTTTTTCTTATATGTCAAGAACTACATTCAAGGAAGCACCAACTTCCAATTCTCCAGCTACAACCTAAGGGAAGCTCCAACTCCCCAATTCTCTGGCTACAACCCCCTATGTTCTTCAGCTATAACCGGAAGGTGGCTACAACCACCTATCCTTGCCCCATCCAACCACCCTGGAATATAAATGGAAAATGTAGACAACATGTCACTATCCATGAATCAACCACTGCCACTGTCAACCTGTACCAATAACCTGTAACAACATGTACCAATCAACTTGCACCAAACAACCTGTACCAATAACCTAAACCAACATGTACCATGCATCAACCATGCATCAACATGTACATCAATATTTACCATCAACAAGTGCATCAACCATGCACCAAAGCTGTACAAATAACTTGTCACAACAACTTGTCCAAACAACCAATTAAAACAACATCTCTCATCAATCTTATCAACCAAATCGGATCTACTCACCAAGACAACTCTCAACCATATGAAAAATATCACCAAGATGTGCATCAACCAATCACAACAACTCATAATCATCACCAAGATGAATATGTGCTTCTAATAATATACCAAGACAAGTATGCTACATCATCCATAAACAATGTGTCAATAATACTATTGACAAGTGTCTCCAACCATGTATCAATTATCTACCAATCATGAATCAACTACACATCAACTATGACTCATCAAGATGTACCAATATCATCAACTATACACCTCATGTATGTGCCAACTTGAACTCATCAACTACTTGTCTCAACCATGTACCCAACATGTACCTCAACCATATAACAAATACATATACCAATATAACCATCAAAATTTCTCTAGCAATACATCACACTATCCATAACCAAATACCATAAGCCCTTACATCAAACCATGTGCCATAACCTAACTTTTATGTAGCCTTAAGGATGTATCATTCATAAGTCAATCATATACCAAGAACACTAACAAGTGTCTCTCACAATGCACCACAAGATATGCTAATAAATCAAACTAAGTGCACTAACAGTATACCTCAATATATTTTCCTCAAAATCATTCTACGACAAACCCTAAGCTACCAAGAGTGCATCCAACAGATTTACAAGGAAAACCCTCAACTAGATTCATAAGTTCAACACTACACATATGAAAACCATACCTTGTTTTTGCTTGTACCATTCTGTTGACGTGGTTTTGCTACCACTACTTTGTTGCCGCGAATCTACTGCCACCATTTTTCTTCTGCACTTTTTCTGCCGCAGATTTTCTGCTGCGATTTTTCTGCCACATTTTTTTGTTGTGGTTTTTTTGTCATGGTTTTTTTGCTGCAATTTTTTTGCCGCACTTTTTCTACCACGGTTTTTCTACCGCACTTTTCCTGCCACGATTTTTCTTCCGCACTTTTCTCTATCAATAATGCATGCACAAATAAACTTTCACAAAATAGATATTCAATGATATTCAATAGGTTCTAATGGGAGAACCATTCTCTCTTATTTATACTTCCATGTAGCTTCCTCTAGAAGTATCAACTTGTGTCCACTTAACTTAACCACTTTCCACAAATAGTAAGTTCTTCGCTCCTAGTTGCAACTAACTTTATTATTTAATTAATGTCTTTTGCAACCACCTTGACTTATCCATAAATAGTAAACTCGCCACTTCTTGTTGCAACCACTTTATTATTTAAATAATTTCTCTTTGCAACCACTTTGACTATTTTATTATTTAAATAATTTATCTTTACTCACAAGTTCTTGTTGCAACTAACTTTTCTATAATTAGTTAATTCATAACTTCTTTTCTCTTAACTAAATTTTTGTTGCAACCACTTTATTATTTAATCTATTTCTTGTTCAACCACTTTGACTATTCAATATTCTCATTACAACTACTTTACCATAATTACCAAACTCACAATGTCTTGTTGCAACTAATTTATTTTTAATTATTTTCTTAATGCAACAACTATACTCATGATTAACTCCCAGTTTCACCCACTTTGACTAGTCAACTTATTCTAGAGTTTTCTAAAATAATTTGACTTCTTTTACCTTTTAGGGGCTTCTAGATAAACTCATGAGGGTTCTCCAACTTCACAAGGCCATAACTCTCTAACTGTGACGAGTTATGTGACGTTCCACATATCACCAGAAATGACATGACATGTACTATCCATATAGAATAGTATTACCTACATATACATTGATATTCATTACATTATTCCTAAACCAAGCTTGTTTTCCGTACCCATACCTCTAGAGATACCAAACATACTGAAGGGTTGACATCAATCTCTAATAGTTGACATCAATCTACAATATCACTCTCCAAAGGTTGACATCAATGAAAACCAACAATCCAAACCAATTGTCCATCAATATCAACCAATTGTCTGACAATCTCCCCCTTTGGCATTGATGGAAGAACCAACATTGATGTCAAGTCTTAGTCATGATAACATTCATGCTCATACTCATCATAAGTTTTTTTATCTCTCCCCCATTGACATCAATGGAAAAGGATATATATCCTTGGGGATTCTCCCTCTAACTGAACTCTCCTTGGGGCTTCTCCCCCTGTCTAAATGCCTTTGTTATTTTCTATGTGTTTCTAAGCCTTTGATTACTCTCTCTCCCTTCATATGAATAATATCTCCCCCTTTGAAAAAGGGTATCACTCTCATGCAACACTGAAGTAATATTGCTCATTCTTCCCTTGTGACAATCGCCCCCTTTGAAAACATGTTTATGTTCTCTCTCTCCAAGAATATAACTCTCTATCTTGCATATGTTGAATCTCTTCCCCGGGAATCATACCTCTATTTTTACCTCTCTGTCTGAAAACTTCTCTGAATGATATTTCTACCTATATTTTTTATTATGTTTCTCTCTCTCTAATTCTCTATAAGATGTTGTGTAGAAAAAAATATAAGCCTTCATGTACTTGTTTCATTTTGGAGTTATTTTCCATTGGTTCTTCCTTATGTAATCAACTGACATATATGAAAAGAATTCAAGAATAAGCATTCAAATATTCTTGTGTAATTATTATCCATTATGATAATGTTCATTTGTCTTTGAACCACTCTCTGAACCAATCTATGAATCCATGCTCTCGTCCACTATCATATATTTGTCCAAACCTGCTAAGTGTTCTTACGAATCCATATATGTCCATAATGTGTAAGACTCTGCTACACAACTGTCCATAATTTTGACCCATCCATTATTGTACTATCATGAATTATTCACTACTATAACTGATTAATATATCATACTATACTTATGCTAACTGACTGCTTTGAATCTCTCTACTCAAACTTTGAAAGTTTCTCGAAGGATGGTTCTTTGGTATGTCTCAGCTACCATATAAACTCCCTTGTCTAATATTCATATTATATGGGAATCTCTAAGGCGGATGGCTCAGAACAATTCCTTCTCTAATGCAGAGTCATCATCATATTCATCGGTAGATCCATCAACTCTCTAAACTCTGACTTCTTTCTTTCTATTTATGGATTCATCTTTCACTACAATACCTGAAAGTACAATCTCTTGAACTTGTTCCTTATTTACCTATACTTCTTTTCTTTCATTTCTTTTCCAAACCTTTCTATATCTGACATCTTCCTTTTTCTTTGTAGATTTATCTTCATCTTGTTTTATTGTCAATCTTGTGATCTCTGAGACATGGTCTTTGTTCACCTATTCTTCATGTTTTCTTATCCATACTTTATTATATCTGATATCAATGTTCTCTTTCATGGAAGTATCAATCACACTTCTACAATTACGAGCTATGTGTCCATAGTTATGACATTGGTAACATTCAATGTTACATGGGGCCACATAAGCATTTCTTTGTTGAACATTTATTTTATAATCCCTACAATCTGCAACCTTATGTCCAAAGTTAGTACAATAAAAACAATGACCATAAAATAAATTTACATACCTGGGAGTGAATGATCTTGTTTGTGGTTTAGTCCTTCTGAATTCATGCCTTGATTGATCATGATCATGATTGAAGATTCTTTGTGGCTTGAACAGGGATGGTCTTCTTGAAGATGTATCTTTATTATTTTTCTTAGAGTCTGGTTAACCATGATTCCTTCCTTTGAGTGTTTTTGCATAACTCTTTATATTTTCTCCATTCTTCTTTTCTAGCAACCTAGAGTGATTCTCTTCATTCTCTACAATTGATATGGATGTTTTTGTCTCTTCAACATTCTTGTTGAGCTTGATGATTTTACTTCTCAATGTGAAAATTTCTTCTTCAAGCTTCTCAACCTCTTCTTCTTTCTTCATTATCTAAGACTTCATGAATTCTTTTGTTCTCTTCGCGTCTTCAAGATGTATTTTTAATGTGATTATTTATTCTTCAAGTCGTTTCTCTTCTTGACCAAACTCTATCTCAATATGGTTTAGATCATTAGTTATATTGATATTACGGTAGCTTCAAGAGGTATGAACCTCTATTGTGACCTTTGACAAGATTAGAATGTTCTGGAAGGAAGAAAAGAAATGAAGGAAACCCTAGACAAGATGTCAGTTGCAGAAATATAATTAATATGAATTAATTAGTACCCAGAAGGAGAAGTTGGCCCCAGTAAGTCTTCCAGAACGACTATAAATACAGGGCTCTAGTCTCTCATTTGACACACTTCTCAGTAGTTACAGAGAGAACTAGATCTGCACAGTGCAGTGGCAGTTTTGTTCGCAAGTTTCTGGGAAAGTTTGAGCCAGCTTCTGGGTGGGAATATATGATCATCTTGGTTTCTATTCTTGCTTGGTGCATTAGCCTCTCTTGGCTATTGGATTTCTACCAGGATTCTCTTCTCTGACAAGGTCAAGGTGCTCGGAGGGTGGCTTCGTCCTATGGTTGGGTGACAAGGGTATTGTCAATGGTAAAACGAGCACAATCCTTCATATTCTAATAGGTTATGGGCCCACACCCCCTTCATTCAGCCTAAAACGCTAGAAGGAAACATAGACACAAGGATATTGAGCTCACCGAGGAACTGTTGTTAGGGTTACTAGCAGGAGTAGTTTCCAAAACACTGCAGCTAGGGTTACTAGCAAAAGCAATTACAGAAACCCTAAATCTCAGATCTGACACCTCGTGATGGAGAATCTCGTTCAAAAAGAAGATATTCAAATGCGCTCTAACTCAGCGCACCTTTTGTCTCTCTCAAAAGACAGAAACAACGAAGTTGAAGTTTTGGATCAAGGCATGACCAGTTATCAGTCAACCGAAGACATGAGTGAAACGATCAGTCTTTTACACTACTCAACACTTACTGGAACGATTGAAGATGACATGTGGATAATCAATAGTGGAGATTCTAGGCACATGATGAGAGATCAAGCCAGAATATAAAATCTAAATGAGAAGAATACCTCATACAAGGTAGAGCTTGGAGACAAAACCACTTACCCCTTGGAAGGATTTGGACAAGCCTCCATCAAAATGAAAACAGGTAACTATGTTCACTTAAGCAATGTTTTATATATACCTAGTTTAGAAAAGAATCTTGTATCGATATCTTGCCTAGAAGACAAAGGAAACATAATAGATTTTGTGGATGGAAAAGTGTTATCATGGCATAAAGACTCTAGCATAGAGAATGCTAGGGTTATTGGAAGTCGTGAAAGAAATCTATGTAGACTACTAGAACAAAATGAAGAAGCTATTCTACACAACGAAGTCAACCCCAATGAGCATTGGCACAGAAGGTATGCTCACATTAACTATAAATAATTACCCTTTCTCAAAAGGATGGTTGAAGGAATACCAAAGTTTCAGTCTACACATGAAGGAATCTGCAAAGGATGTGTTCTTGGGAAGAATATCAAGAAACCATTCCCAGGTAGCAACAACAGATCTAAGGAGATTCTAGATCTGATACACTCAGATGTTTGTGGTCCGATGCCAGTAAAATCTCTAGGAGGATCTTCTTACTACGTAATCTTTATAGATAAATATTCAAGAAAGACTTGGTTATATCTACTCAAGACAAAAGACGAAGTATTCAACAAGTTTCAAGAGTTCAAAGTAGAAATAGAAAATCTCATGAATAAGAAGATCAAGACGCTAAGAATTGATAATGGTGGAGAATACACATCAAAGGAATTCGTTACATTATGCAAAT
>ML779831.1:328635-384527 GCA_009831015.1 Picea engelmannii | reverse complement strand
AGATCCATTGAAGAAACCGTAAAAGCCTTACTAAATGATCAAGGTCTATCCATGTTCTTATGGGGAGAAGCAGCAATGACAACAATATATGTGCAGAACATAAGTCCTCATCGTATATTGAAGGACATGACACTAGAAGAAGCTTTCTCAGGTAAGAAACCTAATGTGGAAAATCTAAGAATATTTGGATTTCCTGTTTACTCTCACATTCCCAAGGATGAGAGGAATAAACTAGAACCTTCAGGAAAGAAAGGGATATTTGTGGGATACAATGATTCATCCAAAGACTATAGAATATATATTCCAGAACAACACAAGATCGAAGTCAGTAGAGATGTAACATTCAATGAGAATATGGCATTCAAGAAATCCATAGAAGAAACTATAGAAGAAAAAGAGATTGAAGAACTTAACGAAGAAAGAACATAAAAATAAAATGACGAAAAGGAACTACATGATCATCCCATGGAGCCATGTGAAGACATTGATTCAGATATCGTACCAAGACCTAAAGAAAAATCGGTGGTAACTTCAAAATGGGTTTACAAGATCAAACATGTGGCAGACAGAAGCGTGGATAAATACAAGGCAAGATTCGTAGATAGAGGGTTCTCCCAGAAGGAGGGAAAAGATTATGATGAGATGTTTGCTCCGGTGGCTAGATATACTTCCATCAGAGATACCATATCTCTTTCCACTTCCATGGGATGGAACCTACATCAGATGGATGTAAAGACATCTTTCCTCAATGGAGCAATTGAAGAAGAAGTATATATTGAACAACCTCAAGGATTTGAGGTACATTCTAGAGACACTCACATTTGTAGATTAAATAAATTTCTATATGAACTCAAGCAAGATCCAAGGGCTTGATATGCCAGAATGGACAACTATCTAACGAGACTTAGTTTCTCCAAGAGTCATGCAGATCCAAACCTTTACTATAAAGTCATAGACAATGCACATGTAATACTACTACTATATGTTGACGATCTATTCATTACAGGTGAAGAGTCTCTCATTATTCATTGCAAGAAGGAATTAGCTTCTGAATTTGATATGAAATATCTAGGTCTCATGCATTATTGCTTGGGACTAGAGGTATGGCATAAGCATGGTGAAGTATTCCTTGGACAAGGAAAGTACACAATAAATATCCTTCAGAAATTTGGAATGATAGATTGTAAGTCCATGGACACTCCTATGAATGCGAATATAAGGAAGTGAAAGTTTCAGATTCTGATCTAGTAGATCCATCTCTATATTGATAACTAATTGGGTCATTGATGTATTTGGTAAATACTCGACCAGACATTTTCTTTTTCGTGAATACACTAAGCCAGTTCTAGGTGGAACCAAGACATGAGCACTGGATAGCTGCAAAGCATGTATTAATATATATTCGTGGAACAATAAACTATGGTTTGAGATATACCGCATCTAGCAATATACAACTTCATGGATTCACAGACTCAGATTGGGCAGGAAGTGCAGAAGACAGAAAGAGCACTTCAGGTATGTGTTTCATCTTGGGCTCCGCTATGATATATTGGGGCAGCAGGAAACAAAAGTATGTCGCACTCAGCATAGCAGAAGTAGAGTATATGGCAGCATGTGAAGCATGCACCGAATCAATATGGTTAAGGAAGTTAATCTCCTATTTATTTGATCAGATTCCAGAATCGACCATAATATATTGTGATAATCAGAGTTGTATAAGATTATTAGAACATCCCGTGTTTCATGAAAGGTCGAAACACATTGAGATCAAATACTACTTTATTTGAGATAAAGTCCAAGAAGGAGAGGTAAAGCTCGAATATATCCCCACTGATGAGCAGACATCAGATATCCTGAAAAAACCTCTATCCAGAATAAAGTTTTCATATTTCTGAGAGAAGATGGGGATCATGGAAATAACCCCCTTAGTTGAAAGGGAAGAAATGACTATCCAGGTTGGGAGGGAGTACTGAAAATATTATTGAAGACATTTATTTTGTGATTGGAAAATAGTCCATCTTGGACAGATTCTTTCCTGTTCGGAAAGTGGATTGAGATTTCTGATGGACAACGATTTCCCATTATGGTTAACATGGGAAATGGTACATATTGATGATGTATCATAGACCTTGACTTCCCATTGTGGTTAACATGGGGAGTGGTCTAGGGAAGTCTCTCTTCTTGAGGGTTACTCAAGAAGACTGGCCCACCTCGTTGGACAACAATTTCTCATTGTGGTTAACATGAGGAATGGCCTGTTTTGGAGGTTGATGCAGGACAGTCTTTTCCTCTTATGGTTAACAGAGGAAATGTTCAGACAGTCATTCCTTAGGGTTTATACATTCTCTCCAGGATGCACTTTGATTAGTGTAGGAGGAATGGCCTAGGGTGGGGAATGGTCCAGGCTCAATAATTAGGGACATACATTATTTAGGGTTTATACATTCTCTCCAGGGTGCACTTTGATTAGTGTAGGAGGAATGGCCTAGGGTGAGGAATGGTCCAGGATCAGAAATAAAAAAACAATCATTCTTCCTTGTTTGAGAAGAATAGGGCAGATAACCCATTGTTGATGTTCTATACTGAGGGAATATATTCTTTCAGATCTCATAGATGTCAGTGAAAGATTGGCCCAGATGGTTCAATTTATTTTAACAATATTTTATGTGCAGGTTGTCATCAGATGATTGTTATGGAAATTGTTTGTCTCCAAACATTAGAGATATACTACTGTGGTGGATGTGTTCCACTGTTTGTGACTATGTGTCACAGTTTGAGTAGTTGTGTACTACCGTGGATAGACACAGTTGTGCTCTATCAATTGATATTGTACCAGTTGTCATGGGATATTATCCAGTTGGATAATAATGACGGTTCCCATGATACTACCAGTTCAATGGTTTGTTTGTGCTCAAGACCATACCTCCCTAGCTAGGAGGGAGTGTTGATATTATGGTAGCTTTGGGAGGTATGAACCTCTATTGTGACCTTTGACAAGATTAGAATGTTCCAGAACGAAGCAAAGAAATGAAGGAAACCCTAGACAAGATGTCGGTTGTAGAAATATAATTAATATGAATTAATTAGTACCCAGAAGAATAATTTGGCCCCAGTAAGTCTACCAGAACCACTATAAATAAAGGGTGCTAGTCTCTCATTTGACACACTTCTCAGCAGTTGTAGAGAGAACTAGATTTGTGCAGTGCAGTGGTAGTTTTGTGCGTAAGTCTCTGAGAAAGTGTGTGCCAGCTTCTGGGTGGGAATATCTGATCAACTTGGTTCCTATTCTTTCTTGGTGCATTAGCCTCTCTTGGCTATTGGATTGCTACCAGGATTCTCTTCTCTGTCAAGGTCAAGGTGCTCGGAGGATGGCTTAGTCCTATGGTTGGGTGACAAGGGTATTGTCAATGGTAAAACAAGCACAATCCTTCATATTCTAACAAGTTCTTTCCTTAATATGATCTGTCAATATCTTCTCTCTCATTTCTTCTTATTGTTTATGTGCTACTATGTTGTATTCCAAATACTTCTTTTGATCTTCAATATTTTATTCAATCTTTTTGGCTTCTTCTCATTGAGTTCTTAAGTTCTCGATGACATGTTGGGCTTCTTCAAAAATGTGAACACTTTCCTTTTGTTTCATCAATTCTTTCTTGAGTGACTTGTTTTCTTCTCTTTATTTTATTAGTTCATCTAAAGCATTTATCAGTTATGCTTCATAATTGTCTTCTATTTCAATTAGTTTTTTTTGTCTCATTTCCTTCATGGCATTCCATTTCAATATGTACGTGTTTTTCACAATTAAAGAAAAACAACATACTTTTGTTGATTATGTACTCTTCATCTTCTGAATCTGTTTGACATGATGAACATCTTTCTTCTTGATATGTTCCTACATCTTCTTTGACATTCTCTAAATTTGTGATGGGTGAATAATATATATTATGTAACTTATCCCAAAGTTCTTTAGTTGATGAACATTTACCCACTTTGTCCTTTACTGAATCATATAGTCCTTCCAAAATGAAATCCATTGCAATTTTGTTATTTCATTTCACTTCCTTCTTTTTTGTAGTCTTTTCACTTTTTGAACTATCATATCCTATAACAACTGATTTCCAAATATCATACCCATGTGCCTTTAAAAATACTTCCATCCTTCCACTCCATATCTTATACTTTAAACCATTCTAATCATTAAATAGTGGTACTTCATTCTCAGAATAATCCATGATCTCCTTCCAGTGGTTAAATTGTTTCTTGAAGGAACCTTCTCTAATACCAATTGTTGGATTACTGAGAGGGCGGGTGAATCAATAATGAGAAATTATACCAATTATTAATACGTTAAACCACAAAGTATATTATTTTACTTATTCAACCATGTTCATATGTTCATCATCAATATCTTACTATATCATAAGCATTAACAATCATCAGTGCATAATAAATAATAACAAACACATCTACACAATGCACGGTACATCAATATTTACGTGAAAAAACAATGTGGGAGAAAATCACATAATGTGTTTCTTATATGTCAAGAACTACATTCAAGGATGCACCAACTTCCAATTCTCCAGCTACAACGAGAAGGAGGCTCTAACCCCCTATTTTCTCAGGCTATAATCTGAGGGAAAATCCAAATCCCCAATTCTCTAGATACAACCAGAAGGAGTCTACAACCCCCTATATTCTCCAGATACAACCTAAAGGTGGCTACAACCATCTATCATTTCCCCATCCAACCACCCTAAAATAAAAATGACAAATGTAGACAACATGTCACTATCACTGAATCAATCACTGTCATTATCAACCTATCATTATCAACCTATACCAATAACATGTACTAATCAACCTAAACCAAACAACTTGTACCAATAACCTAAACCAACATGTACCATGCATCAACCTATACCTCACTCTGTATCATCAACAAGTGCATCAACCATGCACCAAAGTTGTACAAACAACCTGTCACAACAACTTGTCCAAACAAACTATCACAACAATCTCTCTCATCAATCTTATCAACCAAATCAGATCTATTCACCCAGATGAATCACCAAGACAAATCTCAACCATATGCACAATATCACCAAGATGTGCATCAACCAATCACAACAACTCATAATCATCACCAAGATGAATATGTTCTTCTAATAATATACCAAGACAAGTATGCTACATCATCCATAAACGATGTGTCAACAATACTACTAACAAGTTCCTCCAACCATGTATCAAGTATGTACCAATCATGAATCAACTACACATCAACTATGACTCATCAAAATGTACCAACATCATCAACTATACACCTCATGTATGTGCCAACTCATCAACTACTTGTATCAACCATGTACCCAACATGTACCTCAACCATATACCAATATAACCATCCAAATTTCTCTAGAAATAAATCACACTATCCATCACCAAATACCATAAACCCTTACATCAAACCATGTGCCATAACCTCACTTTTATGTAGCCTCAAGGATGTATCATTCATAATCCAATCATATACCAAGACCGCTAACAAGTGTCTCTCACAATGCACCACAAGATATGTCAATAAATCAAACTAAGTGCACTAACAATATACTTCAATAGATCTGCCTCAAAACCATTCTACAACAAACCCTAAGATTCCAAGAGGGCATCCAACATATTTACAAGGAAAACCCTCAACCATATTCATGAATTCAACACTACACATATGAAAACCGTACCTTTTTTTTCTTCTTTTAGTGTCCTTTTGCAATGGTTTTACTACTCAAGGGATACCATACATACTCAAGGGTTGACATTAATCTACAATATCACTCTCCAAAGGTTGACATCAATGACAACCAACAATCCAAACCAACTATCCATCCATCTAAACCAACTGTCTGACAATCTTTGTTTTGATTTCCATAAAGAGAGTTTCTTCTCTATTACTACCAGAACTACTTTCACTACTTTCTTCAAATGAGTCACTGACTCCTTTCGAGTAGAGTCTCTTCTTTTGCTTATAAGAGTTCTTCTTCTTTTCATGCTTTCTCTATTTGTGGCTATTTTGTTTTTACGATGTTTTCTCTTTACGTTATTGTCTTCTTCATTATCACTACATTTGTTTTTCTCATATGGATACTTAGCAACAAAATTTCCTACTTTTCCATAGTTAAAGAATTTAAAGGGAAACCTGCCTTTGTATTTTCCAGATCCATTTTTGAGTTTTCTCACAAAATTTTCTTCCTCTACGTCAAATTCATAGCTGGAAAAATCGCTTGATCTATGCTCTTTGTTCTTCATCTTCTTTGAGGATTTAAAATTTGCTTCCCTTTTTTATGGTTTCTCCTTTTCGTTCCTCATTTCATATGCAGTGAGGATCCCATGTAATTCATCCATTGTTAATTTATCAATATCCTTTATTTCCTCAATGGAGGAAACTTTGGAATCAAATATTAAGGGGAGTGACCTCAAAACCTTTTGCACAATCATTGGTTTTGCAATCTTTTCACCAAGTCCTCTGATGGTGTGGACAATTGCATCCACACAGATGAGATATGATGCAACATTTTCTTCGTCTTTCATATTTAGACTCTCAAATTGTTTTCTATGAGTTTGGAGCTTAGATTTATTGACCTTGACATCGCCTTCATGGATGTTTTGAAGTTTTTCACAAATTTCTTTCGTTGATTTGTAATGCATTACTTTGACAAAATTTAATTATGATATTCTATACAAGATGGAGTTCATGGCTTTTGTATCATTTTAATCAACCTTTTTTTTGTTCATATTTGTTGGTCGATTTGTTGGGGTTGTATAACCAGTCACGACCGATTTCCAAATATCAAAACCAAGGGCCATTAGATATGTTTGCATCCTTATAATCCAAAAGGAATAGTTTGTTCCATCAAACAACAGAGCTCTTTTTGTAGAGAAACCTTCTTGATCGGTCATGTGTTCTCCCAAGATCTACCTTCCATTGGTAAGACTATTTCTGAAGGAACTGGATCTGATACCAATTATTGAGAAAACACTTATATTGAGGGGGCATGGGTGAATCAGTATAAGGCTATCTTTTTTTTTAACATTCATAAATAATAATGAAGCAATAACATAAATTTAAAAACTAGAAGACACAATATTTAACATGGAAACCATTTTGGGAGAAAACCACAAAAAAATATTTTTATAAATTTGTAGCACCAACCTACAAGAGACAAGGATCCCCTATTCTTTTTGTAGGAACTGACCTACAGGAAACACCAATCCCCTTTGATATGTGTAGGCACTGACCTACATGAGACACCAATCCCCTCTATTTTTTATAGGCACCAACCTACTAGAGACACCAATCCTCATAGTTGTTTGTTATGTAAGCACCAACCTACTTAAAAGTTTACATGTTCTTCATGTGTATTTCCTTCACTGGTCTTCTTATTTCTTTTTTCTTCACCAAATCTTCTTTGTTCTTGTTACTTATTCTTTCACCAGATATACTCTTCACTCGCTACTTCTATTTTCATAATATCATCTCAAAAATCACTCCTTCTGCTTTCGTCATATCTACTCGATGCTCGCTCCTTCTTCTTTCACTAGATCTTCTTGGTGCTCACTTCTTCTTCTTTTGCTATATCTTCACTAGATATTCTTGTTTCTTCTTCTTGTTCTGCCTTACATCTTTCTTTACAAGTTTTTCTTGCTAGAACACCAGATCTAATATTCACTAATATTTAATCAGCACTCCTTGAATGATATCCAATCATCACTCCTCAAATAATATGCATAAGAATATTACATTTTCACCCACACGCTATTTATTTCTCACAATCCTTTTCTCATTTTATACTTTACCATTAGTTTTACATGAAAAGTCATGTTCATTTGAAAAGACATGACTTTTATTAAATAGATAATTAATTTCCCCATTTTTTATTTTTTTATTTATTTTCAACATACCATGGATAAAATACCACCATGAATTTTAAAACCATGTGAAAATACCATGTGCATTTTCACTCCACTTTCATTTTTACCTTTTTTAATTCACTTTCATGTTTAGTCCACTTTTAAATAACTTCATTTCTAATTCACTTTCATGTTTACTCCACTTTTATGTAACTTTATTTCTAATCCACTTCCACGTAACTTTATTTCTAATGCACTTCCACTTTTGTATTTATATGTGAATACTTACTTACCTTTGACATCAATGACAATAATTTATTCAACGGTAGTCAATTGCAAATATATGTGATGTTCAATTGTTGAGGTTGAAATAGTGTAGAGTTGTAATTAAACATGCAAATACTCTACTAATATTGAGTTGGAGTTATCAAAAAAATATCATGTGCACATTCTAATGGTTACTTTAGAACAACTCAAATAAACTAAAATAGGATTTTTCCATCATTTTTGTATATGAGTTGTAGCTGAAAAACTTGTATATCATGCTAGAAAATTGCAGTCATAGATGCACAAATTAGAGTTGAAATATTATATGTATTCAGGAATCAAGATTCTAGAAGACTCACAAAGGTTGATCCTAATTTTTCATCTCATACCAATTATCTAGCTAAAGAAGTTATTTAATAGATTACCCTATAGAATGAAAATTAAAAAGTATAACAATATGAAGATATTTATTATTGAGTAAAACAAATCGCGTTTTTCTCTTTTTTTCTTTCAAACCTTTTCCATTAATAAACTAGTTTTCAAACGGATTTCGTCCAGCTACACCTCATAAATGTTTTCATGGTTGGAGTTACTTCAAGCCAAGTGGTACTAGCTAGAGTCTAGTGGCACCTACAATAGGTTTTCACCACTAGATTTTATTTTTTGTTTTGTTTTATATTTTTCTTATGTATGTATATATGTATATACATACATACACATATATGTATATTCATGCATGCATAAATACATTGATCCAGGAGGATATAAGGAATGGTCACAAAGGCCTAGGAGGCTTCTGAATGCTCACAAAGATCCCAGGGGATCCATAAATTCTCAAAATTAGACCATCACAAATTTTCCCTAAAAATAACATCAATATGTAGATCTCGTTTTCATATTTCCAATGATGCATCAAACGGAAATCATATGTAAAATTTATGGCTGGTAAAAGTTTGATCAAACCAGGAAAAATGGGGGTGACACATGGCATGTTGATGTGGCACCTAATTGGCAGTTGACTAGGTAAGGTACCTCCGGGTGGTCCAAACGTAGGTTGACAAGTGGTAGACAATTGGTTCAATCATGGTTTGACATGTGGCATTGGAGAGCCAATGAGAGGTTTCCACGTGGTAGCTTCCCATTGGCCTATAATGGTTAATGTGTATTAAAATTTATGGAGTCAATGGGGGTTGAACTCGTGACTTCCATAGTCACCCAAGGTCTTAACAAAGCCCACCTTACAAACGTGCCACACCATGGTTCTTAACATTCAAACGAAAATTAATATATTTTAATTTGAATTAAATATCATTTGGGTGGGTAAAGGACTGAGGGCCTAAGCCATCAACCCTAGCCTTAGCCCTTGATCTGTTGCATGCCATGTAACCACACCATATATTTTGTGAATGTTACAACATATATCATTTGTATATTTGGAAATGGATATAACATATATTTTGGATTATATATATATATAACCAAAAAGATTCACGGCTGGTGGGAATAGAACCCACAACCCACCAACTTTAGCAATGGCCTAAAAAACCTTTGGTAACCAACTATCCACAAATGTTAGTTTGCTACAACTACATTCTAATTATAATTAAATCCATCCATTGATTTCAGGATCTGGTTATGGAACCAACCAAATTGCACTTAATGTATGCCATAAATTTCGGGAAGAAGGTCAGGGGTGCACCCTATTTAATGGTGCACACCCCAAGGGAGAAGACACACAATTTAATGCAGAGCCTTACCTTCTAATGCATGCCAAGGGTACAAGGAAATTGAGGTAACGTCGTAAAGAATGTCGAGGGGTACCTTGACATAATTTTGAGTATTTTATATCAATTTTGCACGATTGCTCGCAAGGAATTCAACGGTGCACTTCATGTCTGCATTTAAGCAACATATTTTCGGAGTGTCTTCAAATTGTATTTTTGTAATCCTATATTGTAATGTAATTTGGAATTTTTAGATGATGAAGAATAGTCATACTATTTAAAGGGACTTTGAATATGCAGTGATGTATGTCAATTATATATGTATTTTGAGTTATTTTTATATTTTGTTGTGTCATCTCATTTACAGTTCAAATTAGTCATCAATTTATAGGTTTATGGATAAGTAATACATTCACATGATATTTTTCAAATACTAAAGTGATATTCATTTATATTCCTGAATCTGGTCGGATGTTTAGTATTTTCATATGAACTAGTTGGCATCTAAGGATTTTCAGGTTGAATTGGTATCAGATTTTTATTGATATTTTGAATCTAGTCGGTATCATAACTCATTTTTTATTTTATAATAATGTGGTATCAGAGCGAGCTTTTAACATTTTTTTGCAAGTGAATTCTTATGAGTTCTAAACTCAGTCTTAGTGAAGGATAATTTAAAGAGTACATTCTTGATATTGGTTCGAGGCGTGCATTTCGTAAGCAAGAAATGGCTTCAACAAAAGATAGGGATTTTTCTAATCCAAATATTTTCAGTACTGAAGAGGCATTATTTTTTTTGTTCATGGAAATGAATGCCATGGTGGAAGAAATGTATGAGGATTGAAATAAGGCCAAGAGAACTAGTGGTAAAGGAAAAAGGAATCCACATAAATTCGAGAAGTAGTCGAAGGGTAAAGAAAGGAAGAAGCATACATGTTCTCATTGCAAGAATAAAGGGCTTGATAAGAATCATTGTTGGAAGTTTCATCCATAATTTAAGCCGAAGTGAGCTTAGCCTAGAAAGGGTAATAAGAAGACCATGACCATAGTACAGGATCTTGGATTGGATTATGAGGATGAAACTAAGGTTACAGCTATGAGCATCAAAGGTAAATCTTTTGTTGCAAGTTTCAGTTCCTATACTTCTTCTTCAAAGTATAAAGTAATCCTTGATGGAAAGCAAAGAAAATACCTGTTTCATTTATGAGTTATCTCAAATCACACTAATATTGATACACTTGTTGATAGTGGATCACAAGTGAATCTTATTTTAGAGCAAGTTGTTCATAGTTTGGGATTGGAAACTAGGCCTCATCCGAGACCGTATCCTTTGGGTTGGAATTGTGATAACATTGAGGTACAGGTAACTAAGCAGTGCAAGGTACAGTTTGTGATCACATCTTGTTTCATTGATGAGGTAGAGTTAGATGTTGTTCCACTTGACATTTGCGGGATGGTTTTGGGAATTCCATACTTATATGACAAGAAGGTCATTTTCTACAAGGAACAGAATAAGTATCATCTCTTTAACTCTTTAAGGATGGGATTGAGTTCATTATGAGATATCATCGGATGAAGACAAATTTTATAGTTGTCACTATAGGACATATGCTAGTTAATGTTAGTATCCAAGATCTAGATTTATGGCCTACAGTTGAAAGTAGAGAAAATTCCTTTAGTTAATGTTGTTCATGTTAAGAAGGGCAGACATGTTGATGGTTAATTCTATTTTGCATCTGTATATTCAATTTTGGTGTTCACTCTATTACTAGTTAGTGGAATATGGTTGGCTACTGCAACAATGGATAAATGAGTTTGTGAATTCAAAGGAATGGTTAACTTGATCAACAATGTTGTTTCATTATTCATTATGGTTGTGATGAGTCAGGTGATCGTTATCCAAGAAGGATGGATGGATGATACTGGACAAGTGAGATGACAATATCCCCACCTCATTTATGAATAATCCACTCATTGTAGATTATAAGAGTGAGAGGAACTCTGTAAATTTCTATATTTCCACCTTGCATGGGTGAGAGAAATTTTATAAAGAGTGTTTCTATATTGCCACCTTAGAGAGTTTCTATATTGCCACCTTATATGATGGAAAGAGTGAGAGGAACCTCGTTAAAGATATTCCTAGATAACCAACTTACAATTTGTTATAAATTTAGAGGAATCTCATTAAGTATATTTCTAGATAGCCACCTATATATACTCTTTTTCAGTGGAGAGGAATCTCGTTAAGAAGATTTCTAAGATCTTAGACAACAATATGGAAAAATTTATTGTCTTGTAATCAACTAAAGGGATACATATGGATAGAATTGTCTTAGACAACATTATTGATTATGAAGAACTGAAAGCAAAGTAATAGAAGGATGCAGGCAATTGGAACATGTAGTTTAGGAGCGGAAAGAAAATCAAAGTGATGCAAAACTTTCTAGAGTTGGTCAAGGAGAAAGTAATCCTCTTATAAGAGGCACATAAAGGTGCATTCTAAAAGAATATTTTAAATACTATTTCATTTTCATATGGATGTATACCTTGAACAAAGGAAATTAGGTACAGATGATAACAGTACAAGAAAAACTATTTTTCAAGGCAGAAGCGACAATGGACAAATTATTCATTCAGGGGCTTCTATAGATACATCAAGTAGAACAGAGAGTGAAAATGGGAAATGCATAGATCAACATTCGAATTGGTTTCATATTGGCCAAGATAGACTATCTTCCACAATAGGATATGGGAGTGGGTGTTGAAATACAAGATACATTTATTGCAAAGATTCAGTGAAAAAGACTTTTTTTGTTAGAGAATCTATGAGCCAAAAAAGGAGCTATACATCATGCTAGCTACAGTACCAAAAGTGAGAGTCAAATCTATATTCCATAGAAGCAAAAAAAAGTGCATTGATCTTGTACCTAAGATCAAATACCCAAGACGAAGACTTATTTACAAAAGAATCATCAATATGGAAGACTAAAGAAGTTTCATCACTAAGTTATTGATCTGAACATTTCGATAAGATGGACGAGTGTGTTACAGTTATCATCCTCACATTTTTGGGTATCGATACTTTTGGAGGTCCAAAATATATTCAGTGGGGAGGTGTGATCCAAGAGGATCTAAGGAACACTCACAGAGGTCTAGGAGGATATGGAAATCTCATATATATATTAGCGGATCCATAAATGCTCAAAATTCAACTTTCTCATATTGTCCCAAAAATGGAATCAATGCATAGATCTTGTTGTCATCTTTCCAATGGTTCAAATGGTGCTTAAAACAGAGTTCATATGTGAACGTTATGACTGGTCAAAGTTTGGTCAAACTAGGAAAAATGGGGGTGCCACATGGAACCACCCAAGTGTGACATGTGGCATGCTAACGTGGCACCTACTTGGAATTTTATTGGGTAAGGTACCTCCAGGTGGTCCAACCACAGGTTGACAAGTGGTAGACAATTGGTTCAATCATGGTTTGACATGTGGCATTAGAGAGCCAATGAGAGGTTACCAAGTGGCAGCCTCCCATTGGCCTATAATGGTTAATGTGAAATAAAAGTAATGGAGTCAACGGGGGTCGAATCTGTAACCTCTATATTCACCCAAGGTCTTAACATAGCCCTCCTTACTAGCATGCCACACCAAGGTTCTTAACATTCATATGGAAATTAATGTATTTGAATTTGAATTAAAGATTATTTGGGCAGCTAAAGGGTCGAGGGCCTAAGCCCTCGACCCTAGACTTAGCCCTTGATCCATTCCATTCCATGTAACCAGACCATATATTATGTGGAGGTTACAACATATACCATTTTCATAGTTAGAAACATATATAACATATATTTTGGACTATATATATATATAGTTCTAACCAAAAAAATTCACGGTCGGTGGGAATAGAACCCAACAACTTTAGCAAAGGCCTAAACAATATTCTCTAACTAACTATCCACCAATCTTAGTTGGTTACAACTAAATTATAATTATAATTAAATCCATCCACTAATTTCAGGATTTGGTTATGGAACCAACCAAATCTCACTTAATGTATGCCATAAATTTTGGAAAGAAGGTTAGGGGCATTCCCTATTTAATGGTGTGCACCCCAAGGTAGAAGACACAAAATTTAATGCAGATTTTTACCTCATAATGCATGCCAAGGGTACAAGTAAGTTAAGGTAACTTTTATCGCACAATGTTTACTTGCCCAAATCCCAAGGCAAGTGAGATGAGATTGGCATAACACAAGGATAATCTTGTCACTGTCACCCCAAAAGGATACCCTTTTCTATTTAGGAGGAAAAAAATTCTCCAAGGGAGATGTCCCTAGACCTAGGGGGTTTTAGGAAGGAAAAATAACAAGATAAAATACCCTTCTCTCTCTAGGTCATTCAAATTGTGTTTTATTAGCAAGTCACATCTTGATGGATGAATCAAAAGGTAAAAATACGTGTTACTTCCCTTTACCAAGACAATAACAAACGTTATGGCGGTTTATGAGAAAAAAATGATATTAGTGCTTCAGAAAGACAATGAAATTGCTAATCAAACATGATTTGAATGACCTAGAGAGAGGGGGGTATTTTATGTTGTCCTTTTCGCTTCCTCAAACCCCCTAGTTCTACAGACGTCTCCCCTGGAGAAGGTTTTTCCTCCTAAATAAAAAATGGTATCCTATTAGGGTGACAGTGATAGCATTATCCTCATGTTACACCAATCTCGTCTCACTTTCCTTGGGATTTGGGAAATTAAATATTGTGCGATAACATTTTTATTGTTGTTGTTAGGGAAAACTAACTTAATATTCCTCAATGACACTTTTTAGATAAGCCTTTCCCTCAAAGCCTTCATCTTACGAAGATTATCGCGTGACTCCACTAAGTGTGATTCCCTCACTCCCTTTGATAATCCTTAAAAGGATATATGGCGAATCCATTCACCTTTTCCAAGGTGCCACCTTACTCTCAAATTTGTGTTATATCCAAGATATGGGGTCATGGTGCCCTGGGAACAAGTGTATTTGACTATTGATTTTGAAAGTTTTCAAGGATACCCACATTATTTTGATATAAAATGGTTAAAAAAATCTCCAAGATTTGGAGGCCTCCCAATTACTCACATTGTATAATTCTTGAAGTATATAAGTGAGATAGAATTTGAAGGGGAGGATGTGTCAGAAAAACCAGGGTCGTGGAGCAATAAAAATCAAACAAATGCGGAAATAAAACACATAATACACACAATACAACAGAGACACATATATATGTGGTTCACCCAGTGTGGGATACGTCCACCAAAGAAATTTACAGGCCCTTCCTTTATTATTATCCAACAAATGAAGGGATACAACTTATAGCACACCCATTGTAACTTCCTCTTCTTCTCTCATAGTCTCCTCACTCAGAATACAATATTCACAATGATGCATAGACGCAATACATTTCCCTCATAAAAGAGGGTTGACTTATAGGGGAAAAAAACCTAACATAACTTCTATCACCAGATCTGCGACCTTATAATGAATGGTCCAGATTTACAATGAAATTACAATATAGATTTACAAGGCATTTTTTCCTTCAAGGGCTCGCTTTCCCCCAGACCTCGCAGAGGGGGTAACAGCTTTCTTCATTCCCCTGTGTGAAGGAGTGTACATTTTTCTAGGGTGTAAAGTATTCATGGGGTTGTTATCGGACTAATCGGTAGGTGCAGACACTAATAGATCTCCCTATATCCACCTGGGTCTAGAACAAAAAAGGACAGGACATGACTCTTTCCCTAAGTTTTGACCATTGAATTAGCTAGTAGGAAGGAGAAAGTAACATACCTTTATATCGCTTCCTAGGGTCTTTGTTGCTCCTTCTTCGCTCCAGTGCTCTCATGAGGTCAAGACCAAGACAACACAAACTAACCAAAGTGAAGATAGAAAAATATATTCAACAGTCAACTTATGTGTATGATCAAGGAATTACACAATAAAGTGAGAATAGCTTTATGGGAAAGGGACATGCCACTGTATCATATTGATTTAAAGTAAAGATTACAACCTGATCTCCTTGATGTCGCAAGCTTCCTTTCGATGGATCTTAGCTCCAACACACACACACTTTCTCAATCCTTGTATGAAGAAGATCAAATCCTCTTGATAGACTTGCTAGAGCCTTCAATCTATTGTTCAAGCTAAGTACTTCACACAATTATTTCACCAATTCTCCAATGAATCTTGATTAACCTTTTCCATGATAATTCCCTCAATATATAGGAGAGAATGAGATAGTTACTTGGATAAGAATGATCCCAAAATATCAGGAAATCCAGTACAAGGATAACCATTCGAATGCCAACCCATTCTTCTAGAAGATTCCCTTCTAGAAACATCGAGAATTCATCTTTTTCCATGCTTTAGGAAGCTTTCGCACCTTAACTATTCAACACAGTGCGAGAAGTTCACACCCTGGCTTAAAGCAGCCTGCGAGAATGGGTCATTCTCGCACCCAAATATATTAGCAGCCTACGAACCCTCTTCAAAAATGAGTTTTCTGGGAAGAGATGAAAGTAACTTTTCTCAGGAGAAAGTTATTATGAAGAGCCTGAGTACACCATCATCAATAAATCATCATGACGACCAAATTCATGGGTAACAGAATGCCCCCCAAAGTATGAGGTTGGAATTAGTGACAGCCATAAGACTTTGTAAGTTGCATGTGTGTGTCGAAAACCAGGAGAACACCTAATCGAAAACCTGCGAACAATCAAGCATTTGCAAAATATCATAAATATAAATTATGAGGTAGGAATTCCCATACTCAGACCATAGACGGATGACATTGTATACATAGGTCATGGCCACCAATCATACACTGTGGATCCATGCCGTGAAGATATAGCATAACCACCAGGAATACACTGTGGATCTATGCGAGAAATTTCAAATTAAGACGACATAGCCATGAGACATACACAGTGGATCTATGTGTCACAAATTATACAAACTCCATTGCAACCTGGACAAAAGGATAATATCCAAGGTCTTCAATCTCGTCACCCAAAAGTACGAATCTAACCATGTGTCAAAGTCAAACATGGCAGAAACCACTTGATTATCGGTCATTGATGAAAACGTTAACAAGTGCGAGGGAAATCACTATTGATGTCAATGACTCCCAAGGTACTCTAGTACAATCCATCGAGTGTGAATAAATGAGTTGAAGTTGAACATTCGACGGAATCTTTCGATCAGGAGTCAATGATGTAAACCCACTGTCGAAAGCGAGGAAACCTGCCATTGGGGCATGCAAGCTCCAAGGTACCAAAGAATTTCTAAGTCTTGATTCTAGATAATGAGCTGATGTTGACGGAACAAAACTCGTCACAGGAGGGCCTTGATGTATCCCCCATCAATGACACGAAATGAGTAACAAATTTTGAAGGTGCAACAGAGTGTGATGTAAATTGAACTGGACACAGGGAAGGCCGACACGAAGAGAATGGACAACTATAGATGGCCGACTCAATAAAGGTTTCATATGGACTTCTCTTGAACATATGAATGACACGACCAATGATTTGGCAGCATTGACTCAAAGACGACATAGGGAATGACCTTGTAGCAAATCGAATGAGAGGCAAATGGATTTCCCAAACCGGCTTCAAATGATGAATAGGGGGTGTCATGTTCAAGAGCGACACTTACTGCCAATCAATACGAAGATGATAACATATCCCTTTCCCAAATTTTCCCCCACCATTTCTGGCGAGTACCTCTTTATTTTTACGCAAGCTTGAGGAGAATAACATATGCTTGTTGATATAATCTTATCCTTTGAATAAGTCCTTTGGAGTATGTTTAACGAACCCTAAAAAGGAGTGGTTTGGTCCCATTACGTGTCTTTCGATGTTTGTTTAACGAGTCCAAAGATAGAAAACTCGAAGGTTTTTCATGATTATAGAGTCTGGAAAAACACTTAAAAGAGAACTCTCTGAGTTCCTTTTTCGTAAAATAGTTTGGATGAGACCAAAAAAGAGATAAATTATCGCTCACCAGACGCTTACTTCAGATACTTTATCGAGCGTGAAAATAGCAAGGTTGCTCGATGATCTTTTCATGTTTAGAGAGTCTGAAAAGAGCTTAAAGAGGACTCCAGGGGGTTCCTTTTTCGTATAACCTTGTTGAGCCCGAAAAAGTGATAAAAGTATGCTCGATCGTGTTCTTATGTATTTTCGAGCGCAATAACGGACAAAAACCACGCTCGAGGTTTTATACAAAAACCATCAAAACAAGCGATGACAAAGAAAAAATATGTCCGCATCCCTGTAAATGACCATCAAAGTCGTTACACCTGCAAAAGTTACACTCAAAAGGACATTAGGGATTAGGGTTTGATAAATAAATAATCATAAAAAACCAAATGACATAGTAAAAGTAAATAACAAGGAGTAAAAACTCTTTTTACCATATCATTTTCACTTTTCCACTATTTGAGCCCAAAAACCCCTCTTTTACCCTCGAAGTTCGACGTCAGATTGCGGGACTTACGAGCGTCCATTCGTCGAGACGTCAGCGACATTAAGGTAGGCTCTTTGTCTTCTTCTCTTTCATGGTTTAAATTTGCATTTTCATTGGTTAAAAATCCATTTTTAAGTTGATTTTATGAGCCCTACTTGCACTCAACCATTCTCACAGGTGGGCTACACGAGACCTGCGATAATGGGTGATTCTCGTAGGTGAGCCCACAGTAGCCTGTGAGGTTCTCACACTGTGCACAAAGGGCACCTACGAGAACTGCAAAGCTCAAAATTGTTTTAAAAATTTACCCAATGAAAGAGAACCAAATCATGAATATAGTTGCTAATCTTCTTTTTGTGCTTCTTATGCAGATAATTGGCCATAAAAATGGTTCTTGAATGGAACGAAAGGGAGCACGAAGAAGACAATTCAATTGTTGGAAATCATCCACCTACTATTGCTGCTTTGAGAAACTGTGGCCTCCTGAAGTACTTTCGTATCCCAAGCATGAGGGCCCAAGTCAGGTTATTAGAGTACCTGGTGCGTATGTGGGATCTCGATCAGCAGGTATTTCATGTGAGGGTCCACACACTGTCCTTAGATATTGAGGACATTTACGTTTTGACTAGATTGTCACGACAGGGGTACTATGTGAGCCTGACTGGTAGCAGAGGTGGTGGGCTGCCCATGAGTGAGTATTGTCGTTTACACTATGTTCCGGAGGCAGAGAGAAAGAAAGGAAAAGTAGCTATTTGGGGGGTATGATATTTGACCCTCCGTAGTATCCTATTTACCATAGCTCAGATGGCTGGGGGTTCTTCTCCTCACATGGCGCTACAGAGTTACTTCCAGTATGCCATCGAGTGTATTGAACCTTGGGTTTTCAACTGGGCAGATGCAATGCCTCGTAGCGTAAAAAGGCAGTTGACCAAATGCAGACAAGGAAACCTGAAGCAATTTGGGTACGGATATTTGCTAGTGTCTTTCTTCCTTGAGAGGGTTCCATTACTGAGGCTGCAGGTTGAGTGGAATTTACCGACTCCCAGGGATCCAAGGATGTTGAGATGGTGTCAGCTTATGGTCCGACATGTAGCTGGACCGATCATCAAGTATGATGATACCTTCTTTGACTGGCTTCAACCACATATGTTGATGGTTGACGATTATGCTTATGCCAGGTTGGATTTCCGAGGAGATCCGAACTTAGTACTACCAGAGGATGCTCAGTGGGTGGAACTTGGTAAGAAGTACACACATTTTTTTCTTTTTAAATGTTTTTGTGAATTTTTATCATGTTCAAATGTTTTTGTTTTATGATTTCATCGAAAGACTAAATACAAAAATCGTTTTTGATGACACAGATGTTGGACCTTATCGAAATCCTGGTACTTCTCCCATTCAACGGCGAGGAGAGGTAGTGGCAGTGCCACAATATGGTGAGGATTATCAAGTAGTGGAACAAAATCTAGAGGGCCTGACCATAGATATTCCAGACATGCCTCTAAAAGAGGTTCCACGACGTGATCAACGTCATACTGTAGGAGTGTCAAGTTCCATGAGTCGACTTCTCCATAGGGTTGGTCGAGAAGTCATGTGTTACCGTGAACGTCATCCATGACGTCACGTTGTAGAAGCTATGAGCTTCAGATTTTGACATTTTGGTCTTCGGACAAACTTTTTGTAAAAAACTATTTTGATCGTTATATATATAGACGGCCTCTACCAGTTTATCATGTATTGTGTGAATATTGATGTGATTGATTTATAAATGATTCAAATGTCTGTCTAATACATAATTAGCCAATGCATCTATTAATGTATTTAGACATCTAGGAATATGTTGATATTCAATGTAATCAAAATAACGTTCCAAGAGGCGAATTCGTAAATACACTCGTAACAAAGTAGGACTTTGAATAGTATAGAAATTACTTAACTGTAATACTACAAGATGCGAATCGAGTCGCACAACCAAATGATGAATTCTGAACGAGATAGCATCAACCAATAATTCAATAACGATGCTATACTCTGCAATGTTGTTGGTCGCACGGCCGAGGCACACACCTCGTAAGGAGACAATTTCGTTTGTAGGGGCGTAAATTTCCCATGCAGCGGAAGAAAGGTTCTGAGTACTACGACTAGATCCATCAGCGAAGCCAACATAGGGTAGTGAAGACTCTGACATCTATAAATCAAACACAATGTCACATAAGGGCAGAGACCAAATAACGACAAAAGCAAGCTATAGTAACACACAAAAAGTATGATACAATAAAAATACAAGTACTTGTGCACAGATGATTTTATGCATAGTACTTCTTCAAGTACAACCCATTCCTTGGTTCACTCAAAGGGATACCATCGTAATCTACTAACTCATAATCTCCTTTTTCCAAAACTCGTCGAACGATATAAGGACCTCACCACATGGCTTCGAATTTCCCATCTCCTAACATATCTCGATCTTGTTCATAGAGAAGAACAAGATCACCTTCGGAGAAAACCCGAGGCTTGACATGCTTGTCGTATTGGGCCTTGACACATTTTTTCTGAGCTTCTATGACTAGGGTGGCATCACATCGAGTTTCATCTAATCTCATAAGATACAATAGACGTTCTTCCTCAACAAAAGTGTTGGGTAGGAGTTCAACAGCTAGTTTTAAAGACGGTATCTCGCATTCAATCGGGAGAATGGCTTCCACACCATAGACTAATCGAAAAGGTGTAAACCCAGTAGCGGACTTGATGGATGTCTGGTATGCCCACAATGTCGAAAATAACATTGTGTGCCAACTTGTTTTATGAATCCCTATCATTCGTCGGAGCATAATTATGAGAACTTTGTTAATCGCTTTGACTTGTCCGTTGGATTGTGGATAATAGGGCGTTGAGTTATCATGGCGAAGACCCAACTTTTCTTTAAGTTCGGACACCATAAAATTCCTAAATTGGCTATCAGTATCAGTGAAGATAGCTTGGGGAACACCAAGCAAACAAGACCTTCTAATTTCGAAGCCACTAGTTGGTGATGAAATCCAATGTCGCAACAATGAGACGAGAAGGGGTTGGGCTAGGGTGGAAACTTTACGTTGACGACCTGCTTAATGGACATACACCCTGGTGCAAACTCCCACACATAATCGTGGGTATACCCTCCAAGGAGCCCGAGTGAGTTTGGTCAACGTCAATTCTAGGTACCGTGAAGACTTTCCCCTTCACAGTCACCTTGTGTAAGAACCTAGAAAGATAGGTCACTAAGGTCACCACCAACAACAATAAAGACTGGGGGGATAGTCGACAGTCCGATCCACACGTAAGGGCAGGGTATCTAGCCCGAAATCAACTCAAAAGGCTTCCACTCATCATTGTGGGTATACCTCCGAGTGATCCCCGTAATATGTGCAATCTCTACACTGATATCAACAAAGTAGGGTGAGTAACTCTGTCAATATCAATGCAACCTCGTGCTTGACCCTTGTGTGAGAAGGGCTTCCCAGGACAAGATGTTGCAAATGGAATTTAACACTCCCTAACACAAGATGTTATTGTGTGTTTTGTGCTTATGGAGAGTGTATCTCTCTTCCTACTCCAAAGCGCTAGCCTAGCTAAATGTTGGTGTAATAGAGCCCTAGAAAAGAGTTACTAGATAAATTTTACAATTGCGCAGTGTTATTAAGAGTTGTTGTTTACTCAAAGGAAATGGAAATGAAACTTATGTTGTATGACTCTGACCCAACAATGCATGGATGAGAATGAAATATAGCAATTTTCATTCAATGAATCCTATGTATGGGAGGGAAAGAGAAATTTTTCCAGATCAACCTTGAACTACAATAGAATTTCCTCTAAAATGCAAATGCAACAATTTATGCATCAACAACAAGTCTCTATTGTGTATTTTTCAAAAATTTCAACAATTGATTTTCAATGTTTTCGAAGACGAAAAAGATTTTTTGAAAGAAAAACGTTTTTTCACTTTTCAAAAAGGACCCACACCATGATAGTGAGAGTACTAAAAATCAAAAACCAATGAACAAGAAATGATAAAAACCCAAATCACTCTTTCAATGAAAACAAAAATAACAAGAAAACCAATCTAGACTTTTCAATTGCATAAGAAAAATGATCTTGCAAACAATAAGAAAATGAGGAAGACCACGAAAACTAAACTTTCAACTGATCACCGGTTCTTAACTAATCAAACACACTCAGATTCCTAAATCAAAGAGTATGGTTTTGCCAAGAAAAGTCAAGAAACGAAAGTCAATACAGAAGTGACATGAAAAGCCTTGGAAATCCTAAGACTATCCATGCACGAAAATGAAGACAAGAAAGACATCAATCAATGGTCCAAGAAACTCTTATGAGGCACCTAGACTGATCTGGGCAGTTGAAGATGCCAACACTCAAATCCAAAAGTTTGAAAAAATGAGTTCGCAGGCTGGCAATATTACATAGTGCGAGAATTAGTGATTCTCGCAGGTGACCCTTGAGTAGAGTGCGAGAACCTCGTACTGAACCTAAAGGCAAAATGCGAACTCTATATATTCTCGCAGGCTACAGTGAAGTGTAGTGGGAGAACCTCTAAAACTAGTCAAATTTTTGGAAAATGAAACAAAATTTGAAAAGGCCTTTGGACCCAGAGGGTCTATCAGGATATCCTAAAGACTCAGAGATTGATAGGAAAGGAGAAAATAAAAACAAGAGCAAATGGCCACGAAAAAACACCAAAATCCACAAAGAAAATGGGATTTCCCCAGTGAGTCACCAATTTTGTTATCGGCCTAATCGGTAGGTGCGGACACTAACAAATCTCCCTAGATCCACTTAGATCTAGAACAAAATAGGACATGACATGACTCTTTCCCTAAGTTTTGACCATTGAATTAGCTAGTATGAAGGAGCGAGTAACATACCTTTATATCGCTTCCTAGGGTCTCTGTTGCTCCCGCTTCGCTCTAGTGCTCTCGTGAGGTCAAGACCAAGACAACACAAACCAACCAAAGTGAAGATAGAAAAATATATTCAACAGTCAACTTATGTGTATGATCAAGGAATTACACAATAAAGTGAGAATAGCTTTATGGGAAATGGACATGCCACTGTATCATATTGATTGAAAGTAAATATTACAACCTGATCACCTTGATGTCACAAGCTTCCTTTCGATGGATCTTGGCTCCAACACACACACACTTGATCAATCCTTGTATGAAGAAGATCAAATCCTCTTGATAGACTTGCTAGATTCTTCAAGCTACTGTTCAAGCTAAGTACTTCACACAATTCTTTCACCAATTCTCCAATGAATCTTGCTTAACCTTTTCCATGAGAATTCCCTCAATATATAGGAGAGAATGAGATAGTTACTTGGATAAGAATGATCCCAAAATATTAGGGAATCTAGTACAAGGATAATCATTCGAATGCCAACCCATTCTTCTAGAAGATTCCCTTCTAGAAACATCGAGAATTCCCTCAATATATAGGAGAGAATGAGATAGTTACTTGGATAAGAATGATCCCAAAATATCAGGGAATCTAGTACAAGGATAATCATTCGAATGCCAACCCATTCTTCTAGAAGTTCCCTTCTAGAAACATCGAGAATTCATCTTTTTCCATGCTTTAGGAAGAGTTTTCACCCTGACTATTCAACACAGTGCGAGAAGTTCACACCCTGGCTTAAAGCAGCCTGCGAGAATGGGTCATTCTCGCACCCAAATATATTAGCAGCCTGTGAACCCTCTTCAAAAATGAGTTTTTTGGGAAGAGATGAAAGTAACTTTTCTCAAGAGAAAGTTCTTATGAAGAGCCTGAGTACACCATCATCAATACATCATCATGACGACCAAAATCATGGGTAACAGAATACAACTTATAGCACACCCATTGTAACTTCCTCTTCTTCTCTCATAGTCTCCTCACTCAGAATACAATATTCACAATGATGCATAGACGCAATACATTTATCTCATAAAAGAGGGTTGAATTATAGGGGAAAAAAACCTAACATAACTTCTACCGCTAGATCTGCGACCTTATAATGAACGGTCCAGATTTACAATGAAATTACAATATAGATTTACAAGGCATTTTTTCCTTCAAGGGCCCGCTTTCCACCAGACCTCACAGAGGGGGTAACCCCTCTCTTCATTCCCCCATGTGAAGGAGTGGACATTTTTATAGGGTGTAAAGTATTCATGGGGTATAAACACAGTTGGAAAAAAATACCTCTGAATCAGGAAGACAATCATGCTCCACAACCAACAATCTCCCACTTGGAGACCGATCTCAACAACTCCACCGCTATTGTATATGTTGGACTATGATCCTTCTTGGACCTGGAAAATTTCTCATCTTCATATTCATGCTTGAAGACCAACTTAAACTAAGCAAGAACTCATTTTCTCCCTGGTTACTCCCTTTGTTAACATGTCTGCATGATTTTGGCTAGTGTGTATCTTTTCCAACTTCAAATGCCCATCCTCCAAAATGGATCGTATGAAATGGTACCTGATTTTTATATTATTAGTATTTGAATGGAAGGTTGAGTTCTTTTCAAGATGAATGGAACTCTCACTGTGATAGTACAACCTATTATTCTCCTGCTTCTTTCCTAATTCCTCCATAAACCTCTATAACCAAATCATCTCTTTACTAGCCTATGTAGCAGAAACATACTCTTCCTCTGTTGTTGAAAGTGCAACAACCTTTTGTAGTTTCAAAATCCAACTTATGTGTGTTCCACCTATATTAAAAACATACCCTTTGGTTCTCCTCATGCTCTCTTTATCACCTTCCATATATGAATCAACATATCCTTGTAGACCAGTGTCTAGACCTCCAAAACATAATGCATGAGTAGCAGTACCTGTCAAATACCTGAGAATTCACTTTATTTCCTTCCCATCTTCTTTACCTGAATTGTTCATATACCTTCCCACAACTCCCATTGCTTGTGAAATATCTGGTCTTGTGCAAACCATGGCGATGGCGAGAGGAAGTGACATTTAAACAGCATGTAACTCATCCCTCTTTAGTTAGTAAATTAAATATCTAAAAATTAAGGAAAGCGTCATGTTCTGGTGTGTTTTGTTCTAGATCTCGGTGGATCTAGGGAGATCAGTTAGTGTCTGCACCTACCGATTTGTCCAATAACAGTTCCTTTTTGTCAAGAACCTCCCATTCTTCTTCCTTCATGGCCGTCGACTTCTTTGTTATTCCACCCAATGGTAGAAATAGATCCTTCTGATATAAAGAATATTCCATATGAATATTCCATAACTGGTACTTTTGGACATTAAATTTCTTGAACCTAAACTTTCCATGTTCTGCCATTTCTCCCACTCAAACCAGGAACACTGTTTTCCTGTGAATTACCTTTCTCTCTAATACCAGTTGTTAGAAATGAAGGATCGCGAAGCAATAAAATCAAACAAATGCAGAAATAAAACATAGGATATACACAATACAATAGAGACACAGATATACATGGTTCACTTAGTGTGGGCTATGTCCACCAGAGAAATTGTCAGGTCCTTCTTTTATTATTATCCAACAAATGAAGGGATACAACCTACAACACACCTGATGTAACTTCCTCTTCCTCTCTCACATTATCCTCACTCAAAACACAATATTCTCAATTATGCATAGTTGCAATACATTTCCCTCATAAACGAGGGTTGACTTATAGGGGAAAAAACCCTAACATAACTTCTACTGTCAGATATAGGACCTTATAATGAATGGTCTAGATTTACATTGCAATTACAATATAGATTTACAAGGAATTTTTTCCTTCAGGGGCCTGCTTGCCCCCAGACCCTACATAGGGGGTAACCCCCCTATACACTCCCCCACATGGATAAGTGTACATTCTTCCAGGGTGTAAAGTATTCATGGGGTATAAACATGACTGAAAACAAAGACCTCTAAATCAGGAATATAATCAGGCTCCACAACCAATAAGATGTTCTGGTAAAATTGTTCATACTTTCCCTATTATCTTTTTTGAAAGATTGAATTAAGGGTTGTTGTGAAGATAAGGGTATATCATATTTCGTAGACCTCATTAGTAGTTTTATTGAGTTTGTGAAACACAATTCTAGACATATGAAAATTCCCTTCAAAATATCGCAATAGCCCTGGAGGACGAAGGATTAACCATTGATATTGTGGAAGATCTCAGGGATGTATACCATACTCAATAACAGGAACCCTCTGATATAGAAGGAGAGATTTATGAATAAGGTTTCAACCCCTTGAAGAGGAGAAATACTTGTCCCATGATTCAATAGAATGCAGTAAAGACTTGACTAAAGAAGTGAGTTATGAGGATGAAGCACTAGTATCCACTCCTATGTCCGATGAAGCTCTCCAAGATCCTATCTCTCCTACACAAGACAAAGAGAATGAGGTGAATAATTTTCCTTTCCCGGTTTTTTATGACACTTTGTTCTATGATTCAGAAGGTGAAGAAGTAAATGAACCCTTGGAAGAGTTAGGTCCTTCATTTTCTTGTGAAGATGAAAAGATTATTAAAGAGACAAGTCTTGGGGATGATATATTGGATTCCCTTCCATTTGATGAAGTCATCCAAGCCTTTGACACTCCTGTACAACAAGAAGTGAACATGGTAAGTTATTTATCTTTCCAAGGTTTTGATGATGCTTTATTTTATGATTTGGAAAGTGAAGAAGTATTAGAGGATCCCTTGGATGTATTAAATCCTTCATGTTATGATAAAGATAGTGATATGGTTGATAATATTGATGAATTCGTACATGTTGGAAGATTAAAGTAGGATGTGATTGGTTCTGATGAGGATCCCATTTATGATATGGAATGATATCTTTGAATGTTGCCTTTACACCAATCATATCATGTTCCTAATAATTTTGACGTTTTGAAACAAGATGATGATATAATTATAGAAGTTTCCTAATCACTCAAGGATGACCCAGTGCAAAGTTCTCTTGATGACTTTTGGTCATACCTTGAGTATTTTGATGAATATTACTTTGAGAACTTGGATTTATTCTATGAAGAAGATTATCAACCATCGTTGTGCTCAGATCTTGATCAGGGTAAGGACGTTGCTTGCCTAAAGCAGGATACATGTGACAACGTTTTCTAGATCCCTTCGATTACTTTACCTTGTTATGTCACTAAGGATGCAGTTGGGAAACATATCCCTTTTCCCAAGTTTTCTCTAGGTAAAATCCTTCTTTTATAATTCAAGGGTAGATTGAATACCTTAAGAAGAAGTTTCTTATCTTAGCCTTTCAACCTTCCTTTAAAAAATTGACAGTCATCCTCTAGGTTCTTTCTAGTCCCTTCCCATACCTTAGGATGTGATGGCGTCCAAGGTAGCCAAACTTCAGACTCTTTGAGTGATCCAAGTGGATATTGGTGGCCACCCACCTGTTCCAACTAACTCCTCTTATAATTTTTTAGTTCAACACTTTCTTCTGTACTTCTTTGTAATTGTGGTTTCTACACTTCTAGGGTTGTTTGAATCCCTACACATATTCTAGGTGGATACTAGTGGCCTCCCACCTAATCCAACTGGATTATTTTGTATGTTTTCATGTCAACACATCTTCTTGTACTTCTAGGGTCGTTTTGGGGCCCTATACAGTGTTTTTTTGGCTTGCCATAGTCAAATTGTAGACGAAGTCAGATTTTGACAATGTAATGCATATTTCTTGAAAATACCTTTCCAACGGTCTATCACGTGCCTAAAACGAAGATCGTGTGAAAAATTTACAACCCTGGGAAGTTAATGTACTAACTTACCCAAATGGGGCCCATGTGACTTTTGGCATTTCATCTCCTAGGGTTAGGTTTTTGGATGTCTAGGGTTTTGGATTTCATATTTATCATAAAAATTCCTCCAGAGCCTCATTGTAATCATATTCTAAAGAATGAGCGTAGTCATCACATATCTTCTCAGAAATAAAGTTGCCACCATTCTAGTGAGTCTTGCACTCTATATTTTTATAGTCTCTTTACAATTCTTTCATTAATAGAAATTGTAAGAGCCGTATCAAATAAACAACCATTTAATTTACAGCAGAGCCGTAAAATTTAAGAGTTACTTCATTTAGCACATTCGCAATCAATTTCATCATAATAATAAAATTTAATAACAAATTAATACAAAAACGATGCATAATTCTTGGTAAATACCTGAACCTGATGCTATTATCCCACCTGTTAGAACCCTATATAATAGGGAATCAGTGTTATGAATAATATTTATCTTTTTCAGGCATATGTGTTCACTCATGACGCATGGCGAAGGCGGCGGAAAGTGCCCGACACTGACCAAGCATAAGATGAGTGCTTGCGCGCGAGCTTCAAAGCGAGTTCCGGTGCATTCTTAGCAAAAAATTGTGAAGTGTTTTTAAATGGAAAAATTTGACTCTTGGGTGTAAATGCAAAGTTGGGTTCATTAGCCTAATTTGGGTCTTTTAATCTATTTTTGGTGAATTGAGCAAAAATTTCCCCCTCGGCCTTTGTGCAAAGATTTAATCTTATTTATCAAATTATAAATATTTTGACGAAAATTTTGGCAAAAAGTTGCATTGGCCTAAGGACAACCTTCGAATGCTCGACACCAAGGATAAGCACCATTTCATGCACCAACAACAAACACACAAGCCAGTGCCAACACCAAACTCCAAAGCCCAAGCCTCGGGCTCACTTCATCGATACATCATGTGACTGTTGTCTCTTTTAAATGCCCAAACGTTTAGTTTATAATGTGAATGTGGGATATTTCCCACAGAATGTAAAAAAGAAAAAATATATAAAACATAGCTCTAAACCCTCTGCCACGTGTTTGAACCAGTTTCAAGGTGTCAATTGCAGGGAGCCACACATATGCATAAACGACAACATAATCCAACCACCAAAGCAAACAACATCCAAGCCAACACTCGAGCACAAGGGGCCAAGCTCCAACGCTCCAGCTCCATGCACCTGAGACCACAACGCGCGAGTCAAATGGGGAACAGAGACCAAGGCCAGTTTTGTATATTAGATTGACAGATGCGAACAAGGTGAACTATAGTGTATTGGAGCCACTACCTGGATGAATACAGGAAACACATTGAGAAGGACCCAGCACTAGAGAGGATATTCCAACATGTACAAGTGCTAGAGCCAATTGTTAATGAGACAATACAGATACTGAAAGTTTTACGTGAGCGATATGAGATTCATCACAAGCTTCGTTATACTGATGAGGCTTTTATGGTTGCTGCAAAGTTGTCGTATCAATATATCAGTGATCGTTTCCTTCCTGACAAAGCTGTTGATCTCATTGATGAGGCTGGTTATTGAGTACGCCTTCGCCATGCATAGCTTCCTAGAGAAGCCAGAGAACTTGACAAAGGACTCTGACAGATTACAAAAGAAAAGAATGAATTTGTTCGAAGACAGGACTTTGAAAAGGCTGTAGAGCTACGTGATCGTGAGATGGAACTTAAGGCACAAATTTCAGCTTTAACAGAGAAAGGAAAAGAGAAATCAAAGGCTGAGAGTGAAGCAAGAGACGCAGGTCCACTAGTAACTGAGGTAGATATTTAGCAAATTGTATGTGCATGGACAGGCATTCCAGTTGAAAAGGTCTCAACTGATGAGTCTGATAAACTTCTGAAAATGGAGGAAACCCTCCACCAACACATCATTGGGCAAGATGAGGCAGGTAAAGCCATAAGTTGAGCTTTTCACCGTGCAAGAGTTGGTTTGAAGAATCCAAACAGGCCAATTGACAGTTTCATTTTCTTGGGTCCTACAAGTGTTGGAAAGTCGGAGCTTGCCAAGGCATTGGCTGCATACTATTTTGATTCAGAGGAGGCCATAATAAGGCTAGATATGAGTGAATTTATGGAAAGGCACAATGTTTCCAATTTGATTGGTTCACCCCCGGGACATGTGGGCTACATAGAAGCACCACATCGATCTGATCTGATGATTGAATTGATAAGGAAGCTAAAGCCACAGATTGTAGTAACAGGTATAGAAGATTTTGAGGCATCGTTTCAAATGCAGGTGGCCATCAAGGGTTGTAACTTTTATTAAAACCATGACATGGGTCAACACAGGTTCATTGGCCTTTTCCAAGTGATCATATTATGGAGTATCGAAGGACTGTCTTTGCCTGTTATTGACCAGGACTGCAACTTTTCATGTATGCATGCAAGTTTCTATCTCAAAGGGCTAAATTTCGGTTAATTATCAGGATTGCTAATTTGTCAACAACCACTCATCTTGTCAAAGACCTTTTATAGTTCGTTTAGAAACCTCAAGTATTATTGTGGGGCTCTTCATAAAAAAATTTAGCTGAAGAAAATACACTTTTGAAATTACAAGACAGTACCCATGGAAGGCCATTCGGATTTCGCACACAAGCTCCACCATTTCCATTTTTATTGTCCTCTCTTCTGCAGTCACGAACACCATGCAACTGAAGGAAGAATTTCATTATCAAGGACATAGATGTTTCACAATTTTTGGATGTCAACGTCAATAGTCCTAGGCCTGGTGGTTGGGGAAAATCATCCCCTCTTACAGCAACAGGTCCAGGGCCTGTTAGGCCCCTACCAAGTGCTAGGGATGGATTCGGTGCAAATGCTGCACAGAGGGAATCAAAAATCCAAGAATTGATGACACTTATGAAAACACAGGACCTTCGGATTCCAGAACACTAGTTGAAGGGGCTATTAGGCCACAACCCTATAGAGGATTTTCAGGGTATGCTAATACTGTCAGTGACAAACAGATTATGGGTCAGAGTGGAAATCCAGGATCACATTTAAATGGCAGTGATCAGTTTGTGGTTGGTCCGTGTCTTATGGAACCCATATCTTCTGCTAGAACTCCAAGTTTACAAGGCCATGGAGAGCATTATGGAGGTGCTGAGAAAAATATTTGCTAGCAAGGCACAATTGCTAAAGGTGGAACTCATGTTTGCCATGCACGATGCATATCAGTGGGTCCAACATTCCCTGTTATTCTCACTTCTTATGAGGTTTTTATGAATGATAGCAAGGCTTTGGCTTGCTATGATTGGAAATGTTTAGTTTTCAATGAGGGACACCGATTAAAAAGAATTCCAACTACAAATCGTTGAGGATAGTGGCAAAAAGGGAACCCGACTTCAACAGTTTGATCCACATATTTAGGTAACAGTTACACAGATGGAAAAGCATGTTTAAACAGAGGTGGCAGAGTATCCCGTTTGTGAGGAGCCCTTTCTAATGCATCTGGCAGTCAAGACACCAGATCATCCAGAATGATCATCTCCAGAATTCTAGGAAGTGGTTAGAGCATTGATCCCCCAGCTGGCAGCGAATCTCTAACCAACCTCCAGCGTGCCAGATGTTTCAAGCAGCAGTTAGCAAATGGAACCTTCCTTTGATTTGTTGTCCTGTTTGTTTTAGAGATAGCCGATAGGTGTCTATTCTTGTAACTATTTTTCTATTTTGAGAAAGCAGAGCTAGAACGCAAGTCTTTGAGAGGACTGAGATATGTTTTCTTATTTATACACATGTAAAGGATGTAAGCAGGGTTCGACTGGGGCTGAGTGAGAGAGGTTTCAACCTGTGGAATGTTTTTCCATTTGGACGAACCTATGAGAGGTGTTTTATTTTGCTGACTGTGGGTTGTGCTTGGCCAGGAGACTTTTCTCTGTAATCATTAAAAGACTGATCAGTAAAGGACGTGTTTTTTACAGGATTCCTGTGTGGAGATGTTGGTGGTGTTTCTTGTCTTTGTTAAGTTTTTCCTGTGATCATTACGCTTGTTTTCATTTTCTTATTATCAGAAGAAAGTACACAGAGAAAAATTTATTGGCAGATACTCTGCATCTATCCTTTTGATAATCTTTATGTTATTCATCTAAAGAGCCCAGCTTAGGAATTCTTAGCTGCTCCTTTGCCTGGTTTTTTCCTTCCCTATTTCTTCCTCAAATCGACATCATCAAAACTTATTTCGATCCAACATTTATTCTACCTTTCCCTATGTAAAATATTTGTCCAGATCTGAGATGTGAATCACATTTTTAAGCGCAAACCCCATTTGCCCAATGGCCCTCCTTGTTGTCCCAAACTAACCATTTAAAAATCAAAAACTCCATATTTTCATTACTTTCATAGCTAGCCTAAAATCCATCCCTTACAAACCAAGTTAAATATAAAAGAGAGATCCCTCTCTGAGTCTTGGAGGGCTAGATCCAAGACTCGAAGTGGTTCGAGGTTACCTTTGTGATTGCCTCCACATCCTTAGGCAAATTACAGAGCGCTAACATTTTTGGCAACCATACTAGGGAACTTCTCCAGAGGTGCACTTCAAGTTTAGATTTGACTTCTGATGGTGAACAGAAGACAAACACAAGAAGGTTGTACCATTCACCTGGCGACTCCATTGTTCAAGATCCTGAGCTTCAAAGATCACAAGCGACTCTACTGCTGAAGAATCCAGATTTCAAAACCTTGACGATGCTTCAAGATGACAAGGTATATGGAAAATCCTATATATTGTGAAGCTATAAAAGATTGCAGGGATGAGTTAGCAGATTTTCAAATTGATGAAGTTCCGTTAATAGCCATGTTTCATTGCTGGAAATCGAAAAAAAATTCTCATGAAATTAAAATTTGTGTTCTCGAGCTGTTTGTTGAAAGACTTGAAAAGGATATTGAGCTTTTGAATACTCAGATTCAGTCTTACAGTTTCCAACATCCAAAACAATTTTATGAGAATCTTACGTCTCCAAAACCAAAGGATATTGTATCATCTTTCGATTTTCTGATTGATGAATATTTTGTTTGCAAGCATAAGTCTGAAGTTGAACAGTTGCAATCATGGTCTAATATTGAGGACACGAATGGGATACTTATCCATGTTAAAATGCTAAAGGAATACCCAGAGAATCAACAAATAGATCATATATTTATTGACCCGGTTGCAAATTATATGGAGCTCTATTTCAGTATAACTGTTCAATCATGTTTTTTCTGCAAGGACCCGAGCCATCACCAGTTGCCATTACATATTTCAGTTTTGATTTTCATCAAGCATGATGAGGAAGCCCAATCAAGGGATCAACTGTTGGGTTGGCTTCATTGGAACTTTTTCATTACCTGATTGAAGCAGTAATTGTTAGCAAAGCAGGGTAGGTAGGAACGCGCCAATAATATCATCAGGATGAGCACCTTCTTTTTTGTCTCTTCATAGTTTATTTTCAGTTTACAGTTTGGGGGTAGCCCAATGATCAGCTAGTCGGTGAAATTCAGAGTTCAACGATTCTAGACACCTCCTTCGGAGCTATCTTCCCCAGGTGGAGCCCATGTTAGAACCCTATATAATAGGGAATCAGTGTTCTGAATAATATTTATCTTTTTCAGGCATATGTGTTCGCTCATGACGCATGGCGAAGGAGGCGGAAAGCGCCCGACACTAACCAAGCATAAGATGAGTGCTTGCGCGCGAGCTTCAAAGCGAGTTCTGGTGCATTCTTAGCAAAAAATTGTGAAGTGTTTTGAAATGGAAAAATTTGACTCTTGGGGGTAAATGAAAAGTTGGATTCATTAGCCTAATTTGGGTTTTTTAATCTATTTTTGGTGAATTGAGAAAAAAATTCCCCCTCGGCCTTTGTGCAAATATTTAATCTTGTTTATCAAATTATAAATATTTTGACAAAAAAATTGGCAAAAAGTTGCATTGGCCTAAGGCCAACCTCCGAATGCTCGACACCAAGGATAAGCACCATTTCATGCACCAACAGCAAACACACAAGCCAGTGCCAACACCAAACTCCAAAGACCAAGCCTCGGGCTCACTTCATCGATACATCATGTGATCGTTGTCTCTTTTAAACGCCCAAACGTTCAGTTTATAATGTGAATGTGGGATATTGCCCACAGAATGTAAAAAAGAAAAAATATATAAAACGCAGCTCTAAACCCTCTTCCAGGTGTTTGAATCAGTTTCAAGGTGTCGATTGCAGGGAGCCATGCATCTGCATCAACGACAACATAAGCCAACCACCAAAGCAAACAACATCCAAGCCAACACTCGAGAACAAGGGGCCAAGCTCCAATGCTCCAGCTCCATGCACCTAAGACCACAACACGCGAGTCAAAGGGGAACAGAGACCAAGGATGGTTTTGTATATCAGATTAACAGATGCAAACGAGGTGAACTGTAGTGTATTGGAGCCACTACCTGGATGAATACAGGAAACAAATTGAGAAGGACCCAGCGCTAGAGAGGAGATTCCAACCTGTACAAGTTCCAGAGCCAACTGTTAATGAGACAATACAGATACTGAAAGGTTTATGTGAGCAATATGAGATTCATCACAAGCTTCGTTATACTGATGAGGCTTTGATGGCTGCTGCAAAGTTGTCGTATCAATATATCAGTGATCGTTTCCTTCCTGACAAAGCTATTGATCTCATTGATTAGGATGGTTCTCGAGTACGCCTTCACCATGCACAGCTTCCTAAAGAAGCCAGAGAACTTGACAAAGAACTCTGACAGATTACAAAAGAAAAGAATGAATCTGTTCGAAGCCAGGACTTTGAAAAGGCTAGAGAGATACGTGATCATGAGATGGAACTTAAGGCACAAATTTCAGCTTTAACAGAGAAAGGAAAAGAGAAATCAAAGGCTGAGAGTGAAGCAGGAGACGAATGTCCACTAGTAACTGAGGTAGATATTTAGCAAATTGTATGTGCATGGACAGGCATTCCAATTGAAAAGGTGTCAACTGATGAGTCTGATAAACTTCTGAAAATGGAGGAAACCCTCCACCAACACATCATCGGGCAAGACGAGGCAGTTAAAGCCATAAGTCAATCTTTTTGTTGTGCAAGAGTTGGTTTGAAGAATCCAAACAGGCCAATTGACAGTTTCATTTTCTCGGGTCCTACAGGTGTTGGCAAGTTGGAGCTTGCCAAGGCATTGGCTGCATACTATTTTGATTCAGAGGAGGCCATGATAAGGCTAGATATGAGTGAATTTATGGAAAGGCACAATGTTTCCAAGTTGATTGGTTCACCCCCGGTACATGTGAGCTACATAGAAGCACCACATCGATCTGATCTGATGATTGAATTGATAAGGAAGATGAATCCACAGATTGTAGTAACAGGTATAGCAGATTTTGAGGCATCGTTTCAAATGCAGGTGGCCATCAAGGGCTGTAAATTTTATTAAAACCATGACATGGGTCAACACAGGTTCATTGGCCTTTTCCAAGTGATCATATTATGGAGTGTCGAAGGACTTTCTTTGCCTATTGTTGACCAGGACTACAACTTTTCATGTCTGCGTGAAAGTTTCTATCTCAAAGGGATAAATTTCGGTTAATTATCAGGATTGCTAATTTGTCAACAACCACTCATCTTGTCAGAGACCTTTTATAGTTCGTTTGGAAACCTCAAGTATTATTGTGGGGCTCTTCATCAAAAATTTTAGCTGAAGCAAATACACTTTTGAAATTACAAGATAGCACCCCTGGAAGGCCATTCGGATTTCGCACCCGAGCTCCACAATTGCCATTTTTATTGTCCTCTCTTCTGCAGTCACGAACACCATGCAACTAAAGGAAGAATTTCATTATCAAGGCCAAAGATGTTTCACAATTTTTGGATGTCAATGTAAATAGTCCTAGGCCTGGTGGTTGGGGCAAATCATCCCCTCTTACAACAACAGGTCTAGGGCCTGTTAGGACCCTACCAAGTGCTAGGGATGGATTCGGTGAAAATGTTGCACAGAGGGAATCAAAAAGCCAAGAATTGATGACACTTATGAAAACACAGGACCTTCGGATGCCAGAACACCAGTTGAAGGGGATATTAGGCCACAACCCTATAGAGGATTTTCAGGGTATGCTAATGCTGTCAGTGACAATCAGATTATGGGTCAGAGTGGCAATCTAGGATCACATTTAAATGGCAGTGATCAGTTTGTGGTTGGTTTGTGTCTTATGGCACCCATATATTCTGCTAGAACTCCAAGTTTACGAGGCCATGGAGAGAATTATGGAGGTGCTGAGAAAAATATTTGTTGGCAAGGCATAGTTGCTAAAGGTGGAACTCATGTTTGCCATGCACGATGCATATCAGTGGGTCCAACATTCCCTGTTATTGTCACTTCTTATGAGGTTGTTATGAATGATAACAAGGCTTTGGCTCGCTATGATTGGAAATGTTTAGTTGTCGATGAGGGACACCGATTAAAAAGAATTCCAACTAAAAATCGTTGAGGATAGTGGAAAACAGGGAACCCGACTTCAACAGTTTGATCCACATATTTAGGTAACAGTTACACAGATGGAAAAGCATGTTTAAACAGAGGTGGCAGAGTATCATGTTTGTGAGGAGCCCTTTCTAATGCATCTGGCAGTCAAGACACCAGATCATCCAGAATGACCAACTCCAGAATTCCAGGTAGTGGTTAGAGCATTGATCCCCCAGCTGGCAGCGTATCTCTAACCAACCTCCAGCGTGCCAGATGTTTCAAGCAGCAGTTAGCAAATGGAACCTTCCTTTGATTTGTTGTCCTCTTTGTTTTGGAGATAGTCGACAGGTGTCTATTCTTGTAACTGTTTTTCTATTTTGAGAAAGCAGAGGTAGAACGCAAGTCTTTGAGAGGACTGAGATATGTTTTCTTATTTATACACATGTAAAGGATGTAAGCAGGGTTCAACTGGGGTTGAGTGAGAGAGGTTTCGACCTGTGGAATGTTTTTCTATTTGGACGAACCTGTGAGAGGTGTTTTATTTTGCTGACTGTGGGTTGTGCTTGGCCAGGAGACTTTTCTCTGTAATCATTAAAAGACTGATCAGTAAAGGACGTGTTTTTTATAGGATTCATGTGTGGAGATTTTGGTGGTGTTTCTTGTCTTTGTTAAGTTTTTCCTATGATCATTATGCTTGTTTTCATTTTCTTATTATCAGAAGAAAGTACACAGAGCAGAATTTATTGGCAGATACTTTGCATCTGTCCTTTTGATAATCTTTATGTTATTCATCTAAAGATACCATGTTAGGAATTCTTAGCTGCTCCTTTTCCTAGTTTTTTCCTTACCTATTTCTTCCTCAAATCGACATCATCAAAACTTATTTCGATCCAACATTTCTGCTACCTTTCCCTATGTAAAAGCTTTGTCCAAATCTGAGATGTGAATCACATTTTTAAGTGCAAACCCCATTTTCCCAATGGCCCTCCTTGCTGTCCCAAACTAACCATTTAAAAATCAAAAACTCCATATTTTCATTACTTTCATAGCTAGCCTAAAATCCATCCCTTACACACCAATTTAAATCTAAAAGAGAGATCCCTCTCTGAGTCTTGGAGGGCTAGATCCAAGACTCGAAATGGTTCGTGGTTACCTCTGTGATTGCCTCCACAGCCTTAAGCAAATTACAGAGCGCTAACACCACCTGTTGTCCGTAGCTTGCCTCCTTGATCTGTTATGAACATTGCCCAAATCCGTTCCTCCCTGCCAACTAGGTAGCTCCCTAGCTCCAGGATATCAACGGATATCCTGGCCCCCATGTCCAAAACCCCCAGCAACTCCGGTGCACTGTATCAATCCCACTCACAAAATTTCACCTCCCTCTCTACAAATCTCCAAGCTCCCAAAATCCATCCCCCAACCTCCGTAGAATGCCTACCGTCCAACTCCTTCCCTTCCTTATCCCTCCTTCACAGACTCTCCTCCCCCTCATTAATTTTCTTATCTCCCCCTTTAATATCTTATCCCATTCTTTAATGCCTTATCCCCCCTTCATTAATATCTTATCCCTTTCTTTAATGCCTTATCCCCCCTTCATTAATATCTTATCCCTTTCTTTAATGCCTTATCCCCTCCCGCATACGTAAATCATTTTAATTAAACAATTTAAAATTATTAAGCCCCCCTTAAATTATTACCAATATCATTGAGTGTGATATGTAATAATTAATTAATTAATTAATTAATCAAAATTTAAAAACAATTAATTAATAAATAAATAATCAATTAATATTCTTAATACTAATCATTATTTAATTAAAACCATATTAGGACAATTAATTATCTAATAAATTTTACTTAATAATCCCTAAGCATGTATTCATCTAGGGTTGTTACAGAAATCAAGTATTGTTGTGTTTCTCTGTTTCTGGCAATTTTCATGAGTACTTCATTGTAATTTATCTTCTCTAATTTCGTTCCAAAAATAATCCGGATTAGTGGTATCAGAGTAGGCTGATCTTGATCATTTTTTTTCGCACGTGTCCCCGACGACGTCTGAGTATATACAGTTGGGTCTTGATCTTGTGTCTCTTGAGGACAATCCCTCTCGCATGCCCAATAAACCCTCTATGGCGGCAGAAAAGAAAAACAATGGAGTAGAATATTGTATTAACCTATTGCTTGAGAAAGATCTCACGCAACAGAGGGAGGAAATGATGGAGAATTTTTCACACATCCTTCAACATCTGTCGATAGCAACAAGCACATCTTCATCAAGCGACCATTTTGGAGGAACCTCTCCCTTCAAGGTACAAGTTAATTTTGATATTCCCATATTTTAAGTCGAATAGATGCGGATGCCCTAGAAAAATGGTTAACTCTATTAGAAGGTTATTTATCTGTTCAAAATTTTTCTAACAGGGAAAAGATCACCTTCACACTCCTCAAGTCTCTCCCCCATGTAAAACATTGGTGGGAAAATTATTGGGAGAAAAGTTCCACAGAGGAATATGGAATATATGGGGTCAAGCCCACTTGGTATTTTTTTGTGGATGTGGTCAAAGAACAATACTATCCTCTTGATAACTATGAAGACCAGTACATGATATGGACCACACTACGGAAAGAGAAGAGAAACAGTGTCGAAGTTCATGAATACTTTCCATACCTTGCAGACCAAGTTGGGTATCAAAGACTCCAAGCAGAATCTAGTTTTGAAATACCATGGGGATATGCATACGTACATCCAAACTGAAATGGATTTCCTAAACATCTCATCATTGGGATCTGCCTATCAATATGTTGTCAAAATCGAGCAAAAATTTAGGCACCAGAACAAATGGAAATTCAGGTTTGCAAATCTGCAACAACCAAAGCACAGTAAAGACAACCCTAACCAACATCCTCTAGACAACCAGTCCAACACACAGGGAAAGAAGGCTAAAGGAAAGAAAAAGAATGACACTGGGAAGTGGTGTGACTTCCAAAAAATACCTTGGCACAACACCGATGAATGTTGCTAAAAACGGAATTGGTGGTTGAGGTCAAATACACAGAGTCGAACCCTGATTTGGAATCTAATCCACAAAATATTGAAATGGACAGATCATCGTCGTGGACTCCACTGCTATTGTTGCAACCACAACCATTCAACCAGAAGAACTAGTAGATCCTAAAGAGGGGGAGTGCCTCTTCCATTCACAAATGTGGGTGAAGGGGACCCCATTGCATTTCATTATTGATAACAGCAGCTAAACGAACCTCATCTCAGCTAAGGTCATCAAATATTTGGGGTTGTTGACAACACCACAACTGCAGCCATACAACATAGGGTGGCTTCACCAGGGATGAGATATTCATGTCAGCCAACAGTGTCACTTGTCCTATGGAATCCATCCCTTCAAGGATGAGGTAGTGGGTGATGTTTCCCCTCTTCATGTATGTGATGTTTTTTGGGGCCAACCATATATGTGGAAATTTCATGTTGTCTATGATTCTAGACCCTGTAGTGTCATTATTACTCTAGAAGGTCAACTCTATAGGATACCATAGGTAGTTCCAACTAATGCTCCACCAAAACAGTGCTGCAAGGTAATCTCTCATACTACAAAATTCATCATCTTCACAATTTGTTCAAAGGATGCACATAAGACCACTACAACCACTAAATACTCAACACCTTTTATCCAGAAAAAATAGATTGTCGGAGAGAAAGAAGATATTGTTTCTTCACCTACAATGGTGCCTACACAATTACCCATCAAACCCAGAGACAACAGGTTGGTGGAAAATATTCAACCCCTCCAACAATAGGTTTGTGACAGTCTTCCACAAGACAAGAAGCACAACTTCTCCAACAAGGAACACATCTCACCAAGATTCAAATTCATAAAAAGATTTCCTCTATTCCATGGGAACTCAATGCAATGGAGACCAATGATTCCTAAGGGGGGAGTATTGATCCAGGTGGATATTGGTGCCCACCCACCTATTCCAATTGGCTCCTCTTGTCAATTTTTAGTTTAGCACATTCTTCTATACTTATTTGTAATTGTGGGTTATACACTTATGGGGTTGTCTGAAACACTACACATCTTCCAAGTGGATATTGGTGGCCTCCCACCTAATCCAATTGAATTACTTTGTATGTTTTCATGTCATCACATCTTGATATACTTCTAGGATCGTTTTGGGGCCCTAAATAGAGTTTTTTTGGCTCGCCACAATCAAACTATAGATGGATTCATAGTTTTATGGTGTAATGTGTAGTTCTTGAAAATACATTTCTAACAGGCTATCAGGCACCTAAAATGGAGATCGTATAAAAAAATTATGACCCCGAGAAGTTAATGTACTAACTTACCCAAACAGGGCCCACATGACTTTTGGCATTTCATATCCTAGGGTTAGGTTTTTGGATGTCTATGGTTTTGGCATTCATGTTTATCATAAAAAGGAATTTAGAGCCTCATTGTAATCATCTTCTGGTGAATGACCGTAGCCATCACATCTCTTCTCAAAGATAAATCTTCCACCATTCTAGTGAGTCTTTCACTCTATATTTTTATAGTCTCTTTACAATTCTTTCATTAATAGAAATCAAGTATTGTTGTATTTCTCTATTTTTGGAAATTTTTATGAGTACTTCATTGTAATTTCTCTTCTTTCATTTCGTTCTGAAAATAATATGGTTTATTGAGTTAGTATTTTGAGCCTTTTATTTTTCATAATCCCTTTCTGAGATGGTTTGAGCAATTTCCTAGAAGTGTAACTTGGCATAATTTTGTCCCTCCCTCCCACCTCCATGAGCTAGACTTTACAACTTCCTATTATATTATGCATCTCCAACTCATGTTATTTTTGTGCTTAACTTGTCATTTTTTTTGTTTATGATGAAGCACGGAGGCAGGTATCATGAGGTGTTTCTAGGATGGTTTCACTAGTTATTTGACTACACCTAGCATTCAACCAATAGGTAAGTAGAGGTAGGTATGAATTTTCATCCACTGTACATACCATCGGATTTCATATTGGTATAGTGGTAGTTTCATTTTCATATTGTCTTGATTCATTATGTATATATGTATGCTCATAATCATATAATAGATTAGAGATGCTCTTTATTTTATTTTTTATATCATATATGAACAGGGGGTGATATCACCACCCTAAGGATTACTAATACCTTTTTGTTGAGATTTAGTAGGCACAGGTCATACAAGAGATGTTGAGTTTATCATGCCCTCTATGTTGAGCACATGTCCCCAAGTTGGAGCTAGATGTTATCCCCTACCCTAGGGATAACTAAGGAGATCATGTCTCGAGACCCCCGGGTCCTAGACATGGAGTACCGAGAGTCAGACGACTTGAGAATGGCCCCGGAGGGACTCTCTTATCTTCAGTGAAGTCCATTTATCAGCAGTAGAAGTATCCATACCACCAGCCTGGTCCTGAAGCAACAATAATTCTTTCTCCACGAGGTAATGAGTCTGGGTATCATGGTATGTGTCACTCTAATTTTTGAAGCACTTGAATATGTTTCATTGAATTCTTCTTCATTTCATGAATTTTTATTAGAAATTATGCTCTTTGTCTCATTCATACCTGGAAGGGTGACATGGTGCCCTAGTAAGTTGATCTCCCTTTAGGATGGGTTGCCACTGAGTGGGTCTATGAAAGGTCACTGTCCATTCCCTCCATACTTACCACTTTCCATATTTATTCCTCTCATCTCCCCTACCTTTGTTCAAGCATTGGGACTGGTTACACTAGGAAGGGTTGTACCTTACCTTGTGGGCAGAAGGGGATAAAGGCCTAGAGGGTAAAAGTAGATGGAAAGAGTTAAAAGCCAATATTAAAACCTTTGATATGCTTCACCCAGAGATTCCTGAGAAAGTAGTGAAAATATTCTCAGTAATAAAAGGGGACCCATAATATTCATAAACACTCAAGGTACATGTTGATGGATATGAGGTCTCATCAAAAGCCATATTATTATGACCATCGGCATGTAGCAGTATGAAACTACCACCTATCTAGTCACCAAACCAGGATAGTGGCTCTTGGTGGAATAGCTAAGAGAAATGGGGTCTCATCACGAGCCATCCTTCTCATTTCCATGAAATTTTTGTGGGTAATGTTGTCACTTCTAGTCATCAAGCCAAGACAATGGCCCTCAACTATTCCCTTGAAGCACAAAAAGCAAAAGATCAAAATAAATAAAGATAACAGTAAAAGGAAATAAATGGGCTATGAAACAATAACATTTATGACAAGGTGCAACTCACCCTCTACAAAGGAACCCACAGGTAAGATTTTACATTTCCTTGTTATCACATGCACCCTATGGACAAACACTTACCCCATACGACCTCATATGCTTACATGATTTGGACTAGATCCCACCAATGAAACACCACAAACTTAAGAGAGGTTGTCCCAATAGGACGCCATGAAACCTTCTCCAAACCCAATTTGTCAAATTGCATAACTTCTTTGAGCATTTGTCTGGGTTAAGGGGAGTTCGATGCACATGTTTGGGAAATTTAATTATTGGATGTGATTTACATGTTATGATCCTTGTGACTTATGAACCCCTGGAGGGTGTACTTGTTGTTAATGCAGAACTTTTCTCGGTGGATAGGTATGCATGAGGGAATGATTAGCTCAGACCTTAATGGGAGCTTAAATCCCATAGATGGATGGTGTAACCCTAGCCAGGGATAAGAAGACATTGAATATTTTCACCAGGAAGAAAGAAGGTTGTTTCCTTTGGAGGCATCCTAGAATACCTGGACCCATGGGGATCTTTCTCTTCCACATGGACATTGGCCCTTGAAGGCTTGGGATGTCACCATATTGACCTTGGACATCATCCAGAGAGAGGGTTTTCGTTTTGGAGGCATTTATGAGCCTAGTGGCATGTGTGGGCTTCATCTGGGCCTTTGGAGGCCAATCGCCCTACCGTTTAGGCTCAACGTTCCACCTTATGGCCACAATGTCACCCTAGAAGGGCATGACAACACCCTTGGAGGTGTATTTAGATGTTAATTAATTTTATTTATGTCAAATTTGAATTTATTTGTAAATTGGTCAGGTCAGCCTCATGTTGACCTAAAATTAATTAAAGGTCATCAGTTTTGTATAAATAAGCATAAAGTACTTTCATTTTACACATCGCAACTCTCACTCGATAGAGTGAGGTATGAAATTTGTGCCCTATTGGGGAGTCTTTAGCTGAAATAAGGAGGCGCATCTCTCTTGGAGGCTATTTTTTGCAACTTGAATCAAAATTGGTGAAGTGTTTTGGAAATCTAATGTTATTTAGCATGATTATTCTTGGTGAAAGTAAGTAAATTTACTCTTGTCATTTTTGAATGGTTATGATATTATTTACTTTCTCATGAAAAAGACTATGAAATTGCATGCTAGACAAACCCTAGAAACAAATAACTTAATATGTTACTTCTTTGTTTTCTTATTTGCTAAGCTTCATTAGAATGGCTTCATAATTATCATGTCTCTAAAGCTCTAAAGTGATATCACTTTAGAGGCATTGATTAATTAGGTTGCATATAAATATTTTTCAAAGAAGTCTAAGAGGAAGGAGACGTTAGGGCCTAGAAAATCCTACACCCTAGCTTATCTCCTTCTCAAAGCTTGGATCCTAGGAGGACTTAAGGTGCTACTCCTCCTAGGTCCTTTCCTTCTTACATTAGTGATATCATTATTGTTTAAAAACTCCAAGTAGAAGCTTCCACTTTTGACTCCATCACTCCCTACAAGGAACTAATCTCAAACTCTTTCTCCTTGAGAAAACTCAACCAACATTCAAATGTGACCCTTCAAATTCTTCCCTTACTAAGCCTTCACTAACACTAACCTAGTCTAGTGAAACTAACCCTACCTTGTTGCTATCATAACAATTGTTACAACTAGCATTTAGCAGCCCACCTAAGCTTGCAAGCTAACTAAATCAAGCCAGAAATCTACATGAAGCAAACTACTATCAATTAGAGTTAAATTGTGCATTGAATTGTTGCTACAAAGTGCATTTCTGAAGGTTTATTACAGCTATCATTACTTTTATTTTTTTGTTGCTACAGTTATCTTGGACAACTTGTGTGAAAGTTCATTTGTTGATTAATAGATCTCTATAACTTGCATATGATTAAGTGTTATCATTGAAGCTTTAAATACCTTGTTATATTGTCTATACCAGTGCATTTTCTAAGATATATAGTAGCTTTATTCACTGTACTTAATGTTGTTATACATTTTTCATTTGTTGCATACTCTTGTTTACTAGAAATTTGTATTGCAAGTTCACTGTCTTGCTGAAGAACTAATATCATTTGCTTCTCATAAACCGCCATAACATTTTCTGTTGTCTTGGTAAAGGGTAGGTAAACGTATTTTTACCTTTTGCTTCATTCATAAAGACATGACTTACTAATAAAACACAATTTGAATGACCTAGAGAGAGAGGAGTAGTTTATCTTGTTCTTTTACCTTCCTCAAACCCCCTAGGTCTAGGGAGGTCTCCCTTGGAGAAGGTTTTTCCTCCTAAATAGAAAAGGGTATCTTGTTGGGGTGAAAGTGACAGGATTATCCTCGTGTTAAGACAATATTGTCTCACTTTCCTTGGCCTTTGGGAAAGTACAGATTGTGCGATAACAGTAACAACGTAAATCATATTGAGGGGTACCTTGATGGAATTTCAAGTATTTTATATCAATTTTGCATGATTTTTCTCCAGGAATTCAATGGTGATGTTTGTTTCTGCATTTCAGTAGCAAATTTTTGGAGTGTCTTCAAAAAAAAATTGTAAGCCTATATTGTAATGTAATTTGGAATTTTTACATGATGAAGAACAATCATACTATTTAAAGGGACTTTGAAGATGCAGTGATGTATGCCAATTATATATGTATTTTGAGTTCTTTTATTTTATGTTGTGTCATCTCATTTACATTTAAAATTAATCATCAGTTTATAATTTTATGGGTTTATGGATAAGTAAGACATTCACATGATATTTTGCAAATAGTCAAGCAATATTCATTTATATTCTCAAATCTGGTTGGATGTTTAGTATCTGCATATGAACTAATTGGCATCTAAGGATTTTTGGGATGAATTGGTATCAGAGTTTTATTGATATTTTGAATCAAGTTGGTATAAGAACTCATTTGGTATTTTTAGATCATACATACATACATACATACATACATACATACATACATACATACATACATACATACATACATACATACATACATACATACATACATACATATATATATATATATATATATACACATTGTGTGTGTGTATTGAATTGAAAATAAATTTAAGAGTTGTTAGATGTAGGTGGCATAGCCACCTTACTTACAACCTCAAATTTAGCTTTCTTGATCATATCTCAGAAAAAATATTCCTTATACATTGGCTTCTGGTATAACCTCAATCGATGGCCATTATCCATGAGTGGGGTTCTATATTCATCAATGGTATGTAATTTCATAGATCCATTTTCAATGACAATGTCAATCTCATAGGGTCCCATCAAATGGGTTCAGAACTTACCTTCAATGTCTTTGTATCTAGAATCAAACAAGAGAGCCCAATCACCTTCTTTAAATTGTTTCTTATTCATGAATTTGTCATGCCACTTAGCCCAATGTTGTTGAAACAAGATATCCATAGATCTAGTCTAACGTAGCTCGATGGATATCTTAATCTCATTAATCTGATTCAAGGAATTTTGTTGAGCCTTTGAAAGATCCAAACCCACTTTTAAGGCAATTCTTATATTTTTAATCTCAAATTCTATAGGAATAACTACCTGCGTACCATACACAAACTTGTAAGGGGAAAAACCCATGGTGTTTCTATAAGTGGTGCGATAAGCCCAAATAGATTTGGGAAATCTATTGGCCTAATATTTGTGATGAATTTGCACAGTTTTCATTGGTGTGGCCTCAATAAATTTGTTTGTGACTTCCACTTGTCCATTTTCTTGTGGATGGTATGGAGTGGATGTTTAATTCCAAATTGTGAACTCTTGAGTGATGGAATAGATGATATTAGAAGTAAATTAGGTCCCATGGTCAGTAATAATTTCTTGGGGAACCCCAAAATATACAAAAAACTCTTCATATAGAAAATCAACTACTTCTTGCTCGGTGGATTTTGGGAGAGCCTTGGTGTCGACCCACTTAGTCACATAATTAGTGCATACCAAAATACACACTTTTATGTTTTTAAGGTGGATTGATCAGCCCTACAAATTCAAGAGCTCGTTTCTTGAAAGGTTATACCAGAACCTGACATTGTAATGGACTATCATCAAATTGAACTAGTCATCCCATTATTTCATTGTGCTCGTGGCATTTTTATAAGAGAACTAAGATTATGGTAATCTTACTTGGAGAATTAGGGTTTATCTTCAACTAGTTGAACCCTCAATACTTTTTTGATCCAATGTGATTTAGACACTAGAACTCTCTTGATATTGTATCCACTTCAGTAATCATGATCTTGTGCAATGTCGTGCTCCTAGAAATCTCATGGCGCAATCACCTCTAGAGTTTTGGGTATCTTTTGTGACTTGGTTTTATCTGTAAGAAAGGGGATTCTACACCAGAAAATATTAATTGAGATATTATTAAACCCTACTTCCATTTTTTTTCATAGAATGACAATCTCATGGAAGTAAATGATATTTTAACTATATTTTTCTTGTGATATAATTTCACAACCATGATCAAACCAATAGCACATTTTTGCACACGTGTCTTCTCTCTCACCAGTTCATGAGATATCTTTGGGAGGTGCAATATAGTTGAGGTTATAAAAAATATAAATGATTTTCCCTTGGCTCCTAGGATCTCATTACCCAATAATTATTTTTAGGTTGACATTCACTATGTCCATGTATGAGAGTCTAATGGGACATAGCATTTTATGTTCACAAAAAATCAACGTTCCAATATTATTATTACTTCAACAATTTCCTTTCATGTCATTATTACACATCAAACCATCATATTAGTGGATTAACTAAAAAAAAATTATTGTTAATAAGGTCTTCATGTTAAAAAACTATATACGAATGGAAGCAATCAAAACCCTAGGGTAGTCAAATCCTAAGTAATTGAAGAAATCATAATCTTAGATGTATAACAATAAATGATTATTAAATCTAAAACATGTTTTTGAGTTTATGAAAATTTGTAACCTTTGTATAACTATTATAAAGACTCAAAGAAACTCCAAAGAAAACAACTCATGCATTAATTAATCAAATCAATCCTAAAAAATAACGACATGTGCAGAAAGAAATGTTATCAAGTGATCATGGATTAGGTCAACTAAGAAATTATATTATGTTCTTGAACATAGATGTAATTGATTCATCACAAAGCAATATACACCAAAGGAAGTAGAAGCCAATACTATTATCATTAGAGAATGAAAAAATAATCCAATGTAATGAGATAGGAAGCATTTTCAACAATTGGAAAAATAACTAACAATGTACTTCTAGTTATCATCTGAAAATTTTGGCCATTTCATGTTTTTATCAATAAGCATCAACATCAAATTTGTCGTTGAGAAAAAGTAAGAGCTTCATAAAAATTAATGCATTTCTCAAATAAAAACTACATGTTCATCCCAAAACATTACGATACATTATTTTGAGGGGCAAAATGAAATGCATATGAGAAATCCTTAATTGACTTGATTTCATTTTTTCAATGAATGTTAAATGACGAAAAATGCATAATTTTAAACAAAAGTTCAAGGCTTGTAAAAAATAATTCATTACACAAATTTAAAATTGTCGACTCTTTTCCATTCCCTAACATGTACTCTTTTAAGTTACAAATTCACTTTCTTTAAATTTAACATTTAATTTAATTATTTTGATCCGCCAAAATGCCCAACTAGCTCATTTACGCATTAAAAACAAATTTTGACGATAGTGTCGGAACATCATGGTAACTCAAAATTAAGAAAGAAAAGGCATGATATCACTTTGAGTTAGACCAAATGAGCATTTAAACAATGTTGAATCACCAAAGAGCATAAATACTTCAAATGGCACAATCATTACTTATGTGAGGAAAATGCAACGAAAGAATTTGATCTGGATTTTATGAGCAAAAAGAAATGAATACAAATTATTATTATTATTAACACAGAAACACAAGGATAACAGAGATATAATAAAATTGGTTTCTATTCAATAAGAAAATGTGTTGAAACTATAAAATGCAATAGAAAACAAGCTTGCTAGAATGGTGGTGACTTATCTCTGAGAAGAGATGTGACAGTTGTGCTCATTCGCAAGAGGATGGTTACAATGAGGGTCTCCAAGCCTTTTTTACAATAAAAAGGAATTCCAAAACCCTAGGCATCCAAAAACATAACCCTAGGAGATGAAGTGCCAAAAGTCATGTGAGCCCCATTGGGGTAAGTTATGACATCAACTTCACGGGGTCGTAACTTTTTCATACGATCTTTATTTTAGGCGTGCGATAGCCCATTGTAAATTTCTATCTGAGGGCTAAAATTTTTGTCATCAAACTATAAATTTATTATTAATTTGAATGTGTCAATCCCTAAAAACATTGTTGAGGGCCTCAAAACGACCCTAGAAGTCAGGGACCCGAAAACTCGAAAAACAAACTACCAATCTAGAAAAGTACCAAAATGATACAATTGGATTAGATGGGAGGACACCGACATCCATATGGATCAATCCTCCCCCCTTAGGAAGAAATGGTCTCCATTGCATTGATTTCCCCCATTAGTTGAGGAAACGTTTGTTGAATTTAGCCCCGGGTGAGCCACTTGCCTTAGTGCAGGAGCTTCCCTTCTTTGACAACTCGATAAAGATGGATCCTTTTCTTGCGAGGTCCCTTGACCTATGTGTCCACAATATAATCACCGGATTCATGTTGCATGCATTCATGGTTGAGCTCTGTTGGTGTCAATTGTTCTGATCTCTCAGAGGTGTCCAATAATGGTGGGAAATATGGTTGAAGAAGATCCATGTTGAACATTGGGTGCAGGCCAAGGAAAGGGGGAATGTTGAGATAAAAAGCATTGTCACCCACAGCCTTGATGAAGGTGTAAGGTCCATAACAGAGCGGGCGAAGCTTCTAATGGGGCCCTGTAAAGATTTTTTTATGCAATTGCAACCAAACTTTGTCTCCCACCTGAAACTTATGTGGCACATGTTGTTGATCATGGCGTTGCTTGTACTTGGCATTGGACTTCTGTAAAATATATTGAACATGTTGGAAGATGTTTTGGATCTGATCAATGAACCGGGAGGCTTTGTCATCTTCAGTTGGAGCAAGTGATGGTTCAGCTAGGGTAGCTGCAATAGGTAGTGCAACATCCATGGGACCTAATGGTTGGAATCTCAACCCGACCTGAATGGGGTTGCAGCTGGTTGAGATATGTAAGGAACAGTTGTAGCTATGTTGAACATAGGGAAGACTCGCATCCCATGTGCAGGGGTGCTTGGAATTGTACATGTGCAGGATATGTACAATCATCCAATTGACGACCTCATTTTTGATGACCCAAATTTTCCTTGTGTCTGCAGGAACTGCAATCGCTTATGATCTGTGTGGATGATTGTCTCCTTCCCAAGAATTTAATGTCTCCACTAGCGGCAGGCTTTCACAATGGAGTACATTTCTTTGTCATAAGTAGGGTACTTATGGAAATAATATGATAGTGTCTCACTATGATAGGCCACGGGGTGGCTGTGCTGAGTGAGAAATACGCCCACAACATAGTCTGAAGCATCTATCTCCATCTCAAAGGGATGTTGCAGGTACATGATCTGTATTATTTTTGGCACGAAATGAGAGCGGAGATATAATAAAGAAATGTATAGAGATATCTCATATGTCCAATAATATAATAGAAATGTATTAGAGATGCAACCATAAACACGGAGATACAGTAATACACAATTTTCTATAAAAATGTACAAAGACTATAAAAATACAGAGTGAAAGACTCGTTAGAATAGTGGCATCTTATCTCTAAGAAGCGATGTGTCCACTACTCACATTTACAAGAAAATGATTTTACAATGAGGCTCCAAAGGCCTTTTTATCATAAAGAAAATCCAAACCCTAGCCCCAAAAGATGAAAAACCAACAATTTTGTGGACCCCGTTTTGGGTAGTTTGGTGTATCAACTTCCCGGGGGTGTAACTTTGGCATGTGATCTCCGTTTGGGGAACACAATAGATCGTTGGAAAGGTATTGTCGAGGAGATTAATTTTGGGGATTAAATAAGAGCCTTTAGCTATCAATGAGAATATCAATCCCGAAAAACCTTCATTTAGGCCCTCAAAATGGCCTCGGTGGTCCCCGGAAGTTAAAAACTGTTAAAAATAGTAAATTGTCAAAATTTCCAGAAAATTGTTTTGAGCGAGTTAGAAAAGGTGGGTGGCCACTGATATCCACCTAGATAAGTGCAATAATGAAAGTATTGGGGCTTAGCACAAGCATTTTTTTACGTTATCGAACACTTGATGTTAGGATAGGCCCCACAAAATTTTTTCCTTACCACCACCCATGGTTACTTGGATGAGGGCGCATGCAATATGGGAGAATCCCAACATGAACCTGTAATAGAAATTGGCAAGGCCTAAGAAGCTTTGAACCTCAATGAGTGTGGTTGGGGTTGGGCAATCACGGATGACCTAGATCTTGGCTAGATCCACATGCACACCATGTTGATCCACGATGTAGCCTAGGTATTGGACCATGTCCATGCCGAAGGAGAATTTTTCCAAGTTGGCATATAGCTTGTGCTGTCGTAGGGTGTGTAGAACATACTGACTATGTTGCAAGTGTTTTGCCCAAGTATTTTTATAGATGAGGATGTCATCCAGATACACCACTAAAAAATTATTGGTTAAAGGTCACAGGATATCATCCATCATCCTCATCAAAAGTTGTTGGAGAATTTGTTAAACCAAAGGGCATGACCAACCATTCAAAAAGACCTTCTTTTGAATTGAAAGTGGTCTTGTATACATATTTCTTTTCAATTGGGACCTGGTGGTAGTGAGACTTTATATCAATGTTACTGAGCTATTTTTCCCCCTTTATTTTATCAAGGAGATCATCGATTTTGGGAATCAGGTACATGTTCCTGACTGTGATTGTATTTAGTGCTCGGTAATCAATGCAGAGTCGCCAGGTCTCATCATCAGGTCTCATCTTTCTTCTATACCAACATGATTGGGCTCCCACAAGGTGATGAGCTTGGATGGATGTCCTCCTTGTGGAGTAGTTATTCGATCTGTAACTTGATCTCCTCATTCTCTGAGAAAGAGCGATGGTAGACTAGCCCATTGGGAAGTGGTGTGTCGGGGGTCAGATCGATGGGATGCTTGACCTGAAAATGTAGAGGTACCTCGGTAGGTGAGGATAATATATCTTTGTATTCTTCCATGACCTTGTCCACTTTCTTCTACTATGTGGAGAGGTCAATCGCGGAGGCTTTATTTTATCAAGGAGGTCATCGATTTTGGGAATTAGGTACCTGTTCCTGACTGTGATTGTATTTAGTGCTCAGTAATCAATGCAGAGTTGCTAGGTCTCATCGTCAGGTCTCATCTTTCTTCTATACCAGCATGATTGGGCTCCCACAAGGTGATGAGATTGGATGGATGTCCTCCTTGTGGAGCAGATATTTGATCTGTAACTTGATCTCCTCATTCTCTGATAGAGAACGATGGTAGACTGGCCCATTGGGAAGTGGTGTGTCGGGGGTCAGATCGATGGGATGCTTGACCTGGAAATGCAGAGGTACCCTGGTAGGTGAGGATAATATATCTTTGTATTCTTCCATGACCTTGTCCACTTTCTTCTACAGTGTGGAGAGGTCAGTCGTGGAGGCCCTGGATGTGGCTGCAATCTTTCGCTCACTCTGAGAGTGAATCATGAAGAAGACAAAATTATTGATATGAGAGATGACCTTCATGCATTTCTTGGAAGAGATCAAGGAAATAACACTAGGTAGGACTACCTCGGGTATCCTGTACAATTTCCTGTTCAAAGTAATAATAAAACTATGGGGCCTAGACTCGTATACATCATGAAGTTTCCATAAATAAGGTTGGTCCAAAAGAACATTACAAACTTTGAGAGGAGCAACATCACACAATACCTCATCTTTGAATGGATTTATGTCATATGACAGGTGACATTGTTTTCTGATGCAAAGATCGCTTCCTTGGTGGAGCCATCCAATGGGGATACGAGTGTGGCATTGTTGGCAAGGCTAGCCACTTGAATACCTCTACTAAGATGAGGTTCTTTTGGCTACCCATATCAATGATAAAGTGTATTGGGGAGCCTTTTACCAACATTTTTGAATGAAAGAGGCGCTTGGCTTCTTCTGTCTTGTATGGTTCACTGGGATGGACCTTGGTGGAAGAAACAGTGGCACTAGGTTCTGTGTCAATGATATGTCTCCCCCTTTTGGGTTCTAAATCAAATTCATAACCCGCACCTAATTTAGAGTCTTTATCCTTAGCCACCATCGATTGTTTTGATCAATAATCAATATTGCTATGCCATGGGATCTTATGGACGTCACACCACTTATCAATATCTTTCTTTGACTTTTCGATGTCATTATTTACTTGCGGCCTAGACTGGTTTTCCTGAGGCTGTCTATATTTTATCTGTCCTTTGTTCTATGGGTTGGGGTTTCCCTTTACTTGCTTTTGATGTGAGGGGTTCCCAAGCCCAAATTTTCATCTATTTTGTTTAAGATTTTGCTCAATTTTGATGGCATATAGATATGTTGCGCCCAAGTACGAGATGTCCAAAAAATCCATTTCGGCCTGGATGTATCTATGCATACCACCTCAATACTTGAAAACTAGATGTGGCTCAGAATCTTTGATACCCAGCTTGGCGTGCAAGGTACGGAAGATATTTTTGAACTCTGTCACTTCTTGGTCTCTTTCATACCGCAATGTGGTCCATTTTGTATACAGGTTTTCATAACTTCTGACAGGGTAGTATTTTTCACTGATAGCATCCATGAAGGACTCCCAGGTGACTGCAACTATAAATAATGAGGGTTCATGTATTTCCTTTTTCTCACTGAAAGTATCCCACCAATATTTGACATGGGGAATAGCTTTGAGGAGTGCAAACATAATATTTTCTCTGTTGGGACAGGCCCCACACAAATTTTTCCTTGCCACCACCCCTGGTTACTTGGATGAGGGCCCATGCAATATGGAAGAATCCCAACACAAACCTGTGATAGAAATTGGAAAGGCCTAAGAAAATTTGAAGCTTAGTGAGTGTGGTTGGGGTTGGCCAGTCACAGATGACCTGGATCTTGGATGGATCCACATGCACACCATGTTGATCCATGATGTATCCTAGGTATTGAACCCTATCCATACCAAAGGAACATTTTACCAATTTGGTATATAAATTCTATTTTCGCGGGGTGTGTAGAACCTGTTGAATATGTTGCAAGTGTTCCGCCCAAGAATTAATGTATATGAGGATGATATCCAGATACACCACTACAAAAGTATTGGTGAAAGGTCACATGATATCGGTCATCATCCTCATGAAATTTTGTGGATAATTTTTCAAACCAAAGGGCATGACCAGTCATTCAAAAAGACCTTCTTTTGACTTGAAGGCAGCATTCCACACATATGTCTGTTCGATTGGGACCTGGTGGTAGCCAAACCTCAGATCAATCTTACTGAACTATTTGGCCCCCTTGAGTTGATAAAGAATATTTTTTATTCGGGGAATGATCCATATGGATTTCGGTGGCCACCCACCTTTTCCAACTGGCTCAAAATAGTTTTCTAACAATTTTGGCAATTTACTATTTTTAGCAGTTTTAACTTCTGGAGCCATTTTGAGGGCCTAAATGAGGGTTTTCCCGGATCGATCTCCTCAATGATATTTGAAGGCATTATTGAGCCCCCAAAATGAATCTCCTCGATGATACCTTTCCAACGGGATATCACATTCCTAAGACGGAGATCGTATGCAAAAGTTACAACCCCGGGAAGTTGATGTACTAAGTTACCCAAACGGGGCCCACATGACTTTTGGCGCTTCATCTCCTAGGGTTAGGTTTTTGGATGTCTAGGGTTTTGGGAATTATTGATTATTGTAAAAGGGCCTTCAGAGCCTCATTGTAACCATCTTCTTGTGAATGCGCAGTACCATCACATCTCTTCTCAGAGATAAGCCGCCACCATTCCAACAAGCTTGTTTCTACTGCATTTTACAGTTTCAACTTATTTTGTTATTGAATAGAAAACCAGTTTTAATATATCTCTGTTATTTTGTGTTAAGCACCTATTAATAATATGTATTCATTTTGTTCTGATCATAAAATATGGATCAGTGGTATCAGAGCGGTCTGCTCTTTGTCGTCTTAATGCATGTCCCCAACAAGGTCAGAGTACAAAGAGTTGGGTCTAGAGCTTGTTTCTCTTAAGGAAAGAATATCTCACATGCCCAAGTGACCTCCCATGGCAGGAGAAATGAAATATGGCAGGATGTTGGTCACTATAATTGCTTAATTGATTTTAAACAATCAAGTGATACATAAATTATCAATCCAGTGAAGTCTTTTATTTCAAAGATAACCACGCACTATATATGCTCAATTCCAAAAGAAAATTAGTGTTGTAGTAAAGAAACTTATACTAATTATACTTGCTTGAACTGAAGCTCAGAATTAAATCACAGGAAAGTAATTCCCCTATTGCAAATCTTTTGAAGTTTAATCTAAGAATCCTGGATTACATTAAAATAACACTGCAATGGGAAAGAACAATTATTCTGCAATCAGAGAACAGGACCCTTACTCTCAACAGAGACTTCAGCACTAACACTTTTTCATGAAAACAGTGATGCAGAAAACAATTCACTCTATCTAACAGAAAACAAAGCCACCTAGTTCCTTTCTTTCTAAGCAGGAGCCTTGAGCCTTATTTCTGTTTTAGCACACTTGTGAGGCTGAGGGTTACAGAGAACAGGGCAGTCTGATCCCTTCCTTTCTGAGCAGGGATCCCTAACCTAGTTTCTGACTAGCACCAATGAAAATCTACAGAGAACAGGATGGTTTGGTTCTTTCCTTTCTGAGCAGGAACCCTTAATCCAATCCCTG
>ML779831.1:254158-280304 GCA_009831015.1 Picea engelmannii | reverse complement strand
GTCTTGCTCCTAGTATTATAAGGGTGTACAGTCTCAAAGTTAGCTTGGAAGATACTATCTGAGAGGTGACCAAAGATATTTGGAGAAGACTCTTCTTCTTGGGTTGTTTCCTGCTCAACTTCCTCTTGAGGGATGTCAGGAGGAATCAAGTCATCTTGGGCTCCTAAAATTGTCTGTAGTGCGCATTGCAAACTTTCTAGGTTCAAGCCTTCAGGGTTTGGATTAGGCCGGTTTTGGGGAAAAGGATTTCAGAAAGGAGGTTTGTAGGGTCCTTTTCTCGAAGAGGCTTCTTCGGTCGACCTTTTTAATTCTACGACTTGATTAGATAACTTTTGTACAACTTTGGTTAAATTTTCCAAATCAGAGTTTTCGGGTTGTGTCTTGTTTTGTGTAGGTCTGGGAAGAATTTCAATCTTTTTCTTGGAAGAAGAAGCAGTCTCAGTTTCATTGCTAGAAGAATCCTTAAGACTAAGAATGTATTTTTCAATTTGCGTAGCCTCTTCAAATGCTTCTAATAACGTGGCCTTTTTGGATCTTTTTACCCAAATAGCTATACTTTGATGTAAAGCTTTAGTGTAGTAAGCTATTACAAGACTCTCAGCAGGCATAGAGTCTGCAGGGATTCTATTCTTGAGTGTTAAAAATCTTTGATTAAAATCTTTAACTTTTTCTTTTGCATTCATTTTTAAGTTTGAAAGATCCATGACTAAGACTTCAGGAGGTTTGCCATCTCCAAATTTTTCCAAAAAGCATGATTCAAATTTTTCCCATGATACTATAGTGTGAGGCTGCTGGGCAAAGTACCAGGTGGATGCATTACCCTCAAAGGTGTAAGGGAACAACCTACAGACAACCTCTTCATGTTCTACATTACGGAGTCTGATGGCTAACATAAATTTTTTGATATGATCTTCAACTATCTGTTTTGAATCGGGATCAAACTTAGGAAGCCATTTCTTCGAGTTCTTAGGCAAAGGGTGTTGGTCTCCAGGTACAGCTACAGGGTCCTGGTCCAACCAAGGTCTAGCAGGGTTGTTCTGATTCGCCATTGGGGTAATTGGTGTGGAAGGATGAGAAGGTGTTTTTCCTTCGTCAGAAGAGGAATCTCCTCCAGAAGAAGAAGGAGATGAGGGAGGTGGTGAAGGGGGTATCCCAGATCCTCCTACAGCAGGATTTGTGTTTGGATCTGTAGGATTCACAGTAAGGTGTATATCACCTAATTGTTCTCTGACTTCGGAGAAGTCTAAAGGTTGACCCCACGGGCGATTTGGTTACCTAAGACTAGCAAAGGCTTTATGTGATTTAATAAGAGTTTGTATAAAAATTTCTTGTATATCACCACCTGTAGGATTAGGGGTTGTTGGCTCAACTGTGATCTGAGGATCTTCGGTTGAAGTAGTTGATGTTCGAGGGGGGATACTATCGAATGAATGGCTTCTAGTCACTATAGGGGAGCGATCAGGGGGGGGAGGACTCTTGCGACCACCTCATGCCATCAATTTAGTTAGGCACTCCTTCTAGCGCCATTTGTTGACGGGCCAAATTGATCGTCCGTCAACTGGGAGAGTGGAACCGGTCCGGGGTTGTCTAAATAACCCAAGCCGTTTGGAATGGACCACCCTGACGAGTTTAACGGCTCCGTTGGCCGCTCTAAAGTCTTCTATGAAAACTAGAGAGAAATGATCTGAGCTAAGAAATCTAACTAAAGGTGAATAAAACAAACTAAACTATAATTACATATAAGAAACTAACTAAAATAAAGGAAACTAGAAACTAATAAAACAAACTAAACTAACTACACTAATCTAACTATAAAATACTAACTATTATATATACAAGATACTAATTATGATTATAATAACTCAAATCAACTATCTAATTATCAACTATGATATTCCTTATTCACAAATGTACACTATGGACAACCTACAGATTTGATTAAAACCTGCAAAAATCATATGTATTCTGCCCTAAGACAGCCATGGATCTCTTTTTTGATTTTTGTATTTTATGAAAAGGAAATATAAACTACTGAAATTAAANAATCTAATATATATTACTGAAATTAAACAATGTAATATAAATCTAACTAAACTATCATTTATATAAAACTACTTAACATAAACAGTAAACATCTAACTAATTGACCTGGAAACGCTCCAAGTCTGCCCTGTGTAAGATGACTTCTTAAACTGTTTGGAGGAAGAAATTCACACCATTTAGTCTTTAAGCTTCTCGAAAACGATCAGCTATGCTTCTCCTTGAAGTATTTTATAGGACAAACAAGACATAAAAGAAAATCATAACAATCTTCTGATGATAAATCTCTGCAATAAGGGAAACCTATTATGCAGAAAACTTATATGTAACAATTCAATTTATGAAGAAGACAAAGCTATCATTCATAGAATGAATCAACAACTGTTATGTCCTTTATCTCTTTGGAAGCAACAATATATGTATAACAGTAAAGAAATTATATCTTTTGCATTTGATTTAGATAGCAAAGTAATACTAAACCATGAACAAAATGATATACAAAACTTGGAACACAATGTTGATATATTGAAAAGCAAAAGCTATGACAAAACATCAATTCTGCTCCAGTTTGAATCAGAATTACATATCCTTGTTCTCCCACAAATGAGGATGATGATTATTACAAAATCATGAGTTTATATAGGTTTTTCACAAGGTAAAACATCCTTGTGATTAATAGCAAATTGTTTTACAAAATCTGGGGAAAAATCCCAAAATCTACTAAACTGAGGAAATAAAATGCAAGTAAAATCTGTAGATCATCCCCTAACTGCTCATGATATCTATTGCCAATTTGAATTTGCCTGCAATAAAACACAAAGATCAAATTAGAAGGATGTTTTATTAAGAAAACAATAAAAAAACGACTTTACAGACTTAGCTACAGAATCATCTGATTCTGTAGCTAGTCAAAAATAGCAAACAGGACTAGATATAGTCAAATAAAATCAAATCCAAAATCAATTACTAATGATTCAATTATTCCTTAACTCAAACCAAATCAAAATGAATGTAATCAGGACAGGGTAAGAATGCTCTTTTTTTCCAATTGACATAGAATCGAATCAAATCTTAACAAGACTATTTCATAAATGTAATCAATGGTAAACCAAATCGTATGAGATATAAAACAATCATTATTGATTTGCATAAGATTCATATCGTTTAATCCATTGCCAATATAGAAAACCGTCATGATGAAACATGCATAACTGCATCCATAGAATCCAGCCATAGACTTTGTTTGCTGAGTTTCAAACAGTTCACAGGTATGACTGAAAACAATGATTGTAACTATCATTGACCAATTATAATCATAACAGCAGATTGATATCAAAAGCACGATATGCGAATAGCTTCCATAGCAATCGGATGAAATCAAACTCCATGAATATCGACTCAAAAATCTTCATGTTTGATCACCACACAGTCAATAGGCAGAGGTGCGATAAAATCGACAGGATTCATGAACTGGGCAATAATCAATACAAATCTTCATCGAGTTAATTACATAAACAATATCGAAACCCTGAACAGAATCCAATTCAAACAATAATGAGAATCAAATAAGTTGCAATTGGTTATGTATCAGATCTGGTTGAAAGACAAAAATAGTTAACCCATTTATCAATCATTTTACTCATAACTAATTCAAATCATACCATTGACTGTATTCAAAAATAGAAATACCAACAACAGTCTATTTTTAATAATATTAACAACTTGTCTTATTAACAGAGCATCGAACTAAATTTGAACAATCATATCTATTCGATGATCTATCGAATCAAAATCAGATCCAATCGAATCTTAAACTATAACAAAAATTGATTTATCACCACAAAAATTATATACAGCGAAGCATGCTTATGTAACAGAGCAGGTGAAATATGTATACAGAGTGTAATATAAATGAGTGAAAATTATACCATCGCAGTTGCTGAGACTATGTCAATTTTGAATTGACAATTGCTGTAGCAGACTCGACATTTTTGAATAGGATTGAACCGGTAGTTCGTTTCTTCTTGTCGTTGGGTTGCACCTTTGCATTCTGACCAGTGAGCTTTGCCACTTGGTTTTCCAAATCGTGGATTTTGGATTGCAACCTTGGGACATCCAAGTAGTATCTCTCTAACCACAACCCACACTGATCGCAAGGTGGAACAACAGGTTGAGCAGTCGAGGGTTTCGACGATTCACCGAGGGTTCCATGAGGTGGTTCAATACCAGGGAAGTCAGGGTTATCCCACAGACAAGGAGGTAAATTCTTGACAAAATCATAAGGAAGTTTGCCACACAGGCCCTCAGAGTAAGGATACTCTTCGGCGAGAAAACGTTCAATGTCTGAATCAAAGTCTTCGCTGACCATGATAGGCTCTGATTTGGCAGGGGGTTTAGGTTTATTCCTCGCCATGCGAGAAATTAACCTTACATTTTTCTTGCCTCTAGCATTAGCACCAGTCTTTGCTTTAGTCTTTTTGGTTGTAGGCTTAGCAACTTCGGCCTGTTTAGTCACAGCCATAGGCAAATTCGTAGGTGAATCGGGTTTAGTTTTGGGTAGGAAAACGTTATAAGGCACAGGGGGAATAGGTTGGGTTTCGGTCAGCATGAACTTATCAACCTGTGGAGGGTTAGATTCTTCAAAGCCATTACGGCTGAGAAAATCATGCCAAGAATCACGACGTAACCCCAATTCATAAACCAAAATAATTTTAATCAACCCCAAATGGAAGAGGTTGGTATCAGCTTGGCTATGCTTGTACCTTTTAGCCATTTTGAAAAGACTCCTATGCAGATAGTGCGGCATACTTAGTTCGAAACCCATGAAAACCATCAATAAATGTAGGTGAAACAAGAAAATGAATCCGTACTTTCCTTCACAAGTAACGAATTTCTTGATAATCATCAGGAGGTCATACCAGCGGGGTTTCAACATTTTTGCAGGCAAACCTCTGTCACAGGAGTTCACTGTGCGAGATTGGAACAGTAATGTCCATGGGACATCATCTACCTTGCAAATTTTCGACCATTTTTTTCCCGTAACAGGCAGGCTGGTTGCCAAGCTGAGGAACTGTTCAGTGATTTCAAGCTGGACATCTCCAACTTTGGCTCGGCAGCCATCGAATGATAATGCAAATTACCGAGCCACAGTGAAGTTATAACCATCAAACTTCCTTATGAAAGCGAGCCACCTGATATTTTCTAGGTCGCTATACGCACCATCAAACATTAATAGTGCTTGGCACCTGTTGGGATCGGCCCTTACGACAGGAGCCATGGCTTCTGTGCATGGTGGGGTTTGGACCGAACAAAACAATGCACAGGGTCAAAAACGATAGGGTTTAACATCTCCAGCGTTCAAAGAGGCTGGAATTAACTGCATGCGTGCGAAGGTGGTGGGATTACCACCGCCATGTAATGTATTAATGACTGTGTACAGTGTTGTTCCATCCATAATCATAATCATTTAAACCATATGTTTCGTCCAACCAAATAGGTGTACCATCATATCAACGTGCCATCCATCCGAAATAGAACTAACACCATATGTTATAATCATGCGCCAAGTGTACAGTTCAATCCAACATGAAATCCAACATTAACCAACTATCTGTCGTGTCAATCAAACGTTTTAAACCAATATTAATTCGATCATGCCAATGCATAGTTTGAACTATGATCGTTCAATGTATTATCAACTCACAAAACAATGCACCGAACATCGATTATAAAATTGAAATCCAAAAGATTAATCAATGCGCCTTTGTGAAACTTAAACCATTGTTTTTATTCTCAAATTGACCTTATAAATTTACCAATGCATTTGTTGCATATTCAAATGTTTATATTTCAAATTTTTTAGAACATTGCAACCAAAAACCTCATATAATCAATGAGTCAAGAGCCCATAGCATATAAGAATCAAAGCATATAAGACCAAAATCGATCATGACCTTTACAGAATTGAATGTAACCAGTAAATCTTCATGCTCAAAGGCTTAGTAATCAAACAGATCCAAATGCGCAATCAAGGTAAGAGTAGGCCAAAGGACATAAGTTTAAAAAAACCTTTTGCAATCATGTGATAAACCAATGGTCAAGTGTCTTTCAGAAAAATCAATAAAAGACGATGACAGTCCAAACAATGAAAGAGGCATTTTCACACTTTCAGTTGTGAAAACTGAATCGAAACCAAATTGCAATTGTCGCAAGAATGAAACAAATGTCTAGAAGCACAATGCGACGATGATTTGTCGTTAATGAGACAAGGGGTGTAGGCAGCTTTTTTAAGAGTAATTAAAAAAATGAATTGGCTGCCAACAAAGTGCAACCAAACTTTGTCTCCCACCTGAAACTTATATGTCACCCGATGTTGATCATGGCGTTGTTTGTACTTGACATTGGACTTCTGTAAAATATCATGAACATGTTGGTGGATTTGTTTGATACACTCAATGAAATGGGTGTCTTTGTTAGCTTCAGTTGAAGTAGGTGATTAGTCATTTAGGGTGGCCGCAAGAGGTACTGCAACATCCATGGGACCCAATGGTTGGAATCAAAACCTGACCTGAAAGGGTTTGTGGTTGGTTGAGCTATGTAGCGATTGGTTGTAGATATTTTGAACATGGGGAAGACTCTCATCACATGTTTGGGGTTTCTTGTACATGTACATGCATAGGATATGTATGATCATTTGATTGACGACCTCAGTTTGTCCATCTGTCTGGGGGTGGAAGGAAGTGGATTTGGTGAGCTTGGTGTCTTGGTGTCCAATAGTGACCAGAGGCTCAACAGAATGTGTTGAGGAACTAACTTTCTTGATATGAGATGATGGTTTGTGGGATTCCAAAATGTACCCATACTCATTCAAAGAATAGCTTGGCAGTAGCCTCTGTTATGATGCTCTTCTTGTAGGCGTCCATAATCGCCATCTTAGAAAAGAGATCAACAACCACAAAAACACGATCATTTCCCCTCTTGGTAGACAGAAGGCCTAACATGTAGTCCATTGAGATGGATTCCCATGGCCTATTAGGAGTATTCAATGGGGTGTACATGCCTTGTTTCTTGATGGTCATTTTGGCAATAGTGTAGGCAATGTATGACCTGTTATACTTGCTGACATCCAATCGAAGTTGCAGCCAATAGAAAATGTTTTGCAGCCCTACCATTGTATTTTCGATGTCGAAGTTTCATGCCACCTGACACTAGTGGGATTCCCAAATCATCTTCACTCGCTCTCTTGATGGAATGCATAGATGGCCATGACAGAACAACATCCAATCCTTAAGATGGAAATTAGTGACAACTGAGTTTGCACCCAACATTTGGTATGTGGTGGCAAAGTTAGGGTCTATCTCATAGAGGTGGGGCCATCCATAGGTTTCGTGATGGAAAGAGTCTAGCACAGTGGTGAGTATCGTGAATGGAGGTCAGATGAGGAAATTAGAGACTAGGTTGGTACTACTTGTTTTATACTTAATGTTGAGGTTGAAATGCTGCAAGTATGTGGACCACTTATGATGGCGATCATTCTGGAATTTTCCTTGTGTCTGCATGAACTGTAGTGGATTATGATCTGTGTGGATGACTGTCTCCTTCCCAAGAATGTAATGTCTCCACTGGTAGTAGGATTTCACGATGGAGTATATTTCTTTGTCGTAATTAGGGTACTTACGGAAAAAATCTGATAGTGTCTCACTATGATAGGCCATGGGTTGGTCATGTTGAGTGAGAACTACACCGACAGCATAGTCTAAAGCATATTTCTTGATCTCAAAGGGTTTCTTCAACTTCGGTAATGAAAGAACTAGGGCTGAGAACAAGTGTTGCTTTAAATCATTGAACGCTTACTGTTGGGACAGGCCCCACAAAAATTTTTCCTTACCACCACCCCTGGTTACTTTGTTGAGGCCCCATGCAATATGGGAGAATCCCAACACCAACCTGCGATAGAAATTGGAAAGTCCTAAGAATCTTTGAAGCTCAATAAGTGTGGTTGGGGTTGGCTAGTCATAGATGACCTGGATCTTGGTTGGATCCACATGCACACCATGTCGATCCATGATGTAGCCTAGGTATTGGACCCTATCCACGCCGAAGGATCATTTTTCCAAGTTGGCATATAGCTTGTGCTGCCACAGGGTGTGTAGAACATGTTGAATATGTTGGAAGTGTTCCGCCCAATTCTTGTTGTAGATGAGAATGTCATCTAGATACACCACTACAAAATTATCGGTGAAAGGTCACAGTATATCTTCCATCATTCTCATGAAAGTTGCTAGAGAATTTGTCAAACCAAAGGGAATTACCATCCATTCAAAAAGACCTTATTTTGACTTGAAGGTAGTCGTCCATACAGATGTTTGTTTGATTGGGACCTGCTGGTATCCAGAATTCATATCAATATTACTGAAGTATTTTCCCCCCTTGAGTTGATCAAGGATATTGTCGATTTGGGGAATCAGGTACCAGTTCCTGATTGTTATTTAGGGCCCAGTAATCAATGTAGAGTCGCTAGATCACATCTTTATTCTATACCAACATGATTAGGCTCCCATAAGGTGATGAGTTGGGATGGATGTCCCCCTTGTGGATAAGTTCTTGGATCTGTTGATTAATCTCCTCATTCTCTAATGGAGAGTGGTGATAGAATGGCCCATTAGGCAGTAGTGTGTTGTGGATCAGATCGATGGGATGCTTGACCTACCAGTGTAGAGGTACCCAAGTAGGTGAGGAGAATAGATATTTGTATTCTTCCACGACCTTGTCCACTTGCTTCTGTTGTGTGGAGAGGTTGGTTGCAAATGCCCTAGATGTGGTTGCAATATTTCGCTCACTCTGAGATAGAATCACAAAGAAGACAAACTTCTCAGTATAAGACATGACCTTTCTACATTTCTTGGAAGAGATCAAGGAAATAACACTAGGTGGGACTGCCTGAGGTATCCTATACAATTTCTTGTTTAAGGTAATAATAACATTGTGAGGCCTAGACTCGTATACATCATGACATTTCCATAAATAAGTTTGGACCAAAATAACATTGCAAACTTCAAGAGGAGAAACATCACACAATACCCCATATTTGAAGGGCTTGATGTCTTATGAAAGGAAACATTGTTGGCTGACACAGAGATCGCTTCCTTAGCAGAGCCATCCAATAGGGTTGGGTTGCGGGTGTGAACTTTTTGGCAAGGATAGCCACTTGATGACCTATACTGAGATGAGGTTATTTTAGATACTTCTATCAACGATAAAGTGAAGCGGGGTGCCTTTTACCCACATTTGTGAATGAAAGAGGCACTCACCTTCTTCTGGCTCATTTGGTTAACCGATATGGACCTTAGTGGTAGCAAGGATGGCACTGGGTTTCATGTCAAAGATCCATCTCACCCTTTATGGTTATGACTCAAAGTTGGAACCCGCATATGATTCATAGGCTTTCACCTCAGCCACCAATGATTTCTTTAAGCAACAATCAATAGTGTTATGCCAGGGGCTCTTATGGAAGTCACACCACTTCCCAGTATCTTTCTTTGTCTTTTCAGTCACCTTATTTACTTGCATCCTAGAATGGTTGTCCAGAGCCTACCTATATTTTATTTCTCCTTTGTTCTATGGGTTGGGGCTTCCCTTTACTTGTTTTTTCTATGAGGGGCTCCCAGGCCCAAATTGTCGTGTCTTTTGTTAAATATTTTGGTCCATTTTGAAGGCATATCAATAGGCCGCACCTAAGGAAGAGATGTCCAAAAACTCCATTTCAGCCTGGATGTATCTATGCAGACCACTATGATACTTGAGCACCAGATCTCACTCGGAATATTTGATACCCAACTTGTTGCGCAAGGTATGGAATATATTTGTGAACTCTAGCACTGCTTGGTCTCTTTCCTGTCGTAGTGTGGTCCATTTTGTATACATGTCATCATAACTTTAGACAGGGTAGTATTGTTCCTTGATAGCATCCCTGAAGGACTCCCAGGTGACCACGACTATAAATAATGAGGGTTCCTTTGTTTCCTTTTGCTCATAGAAATTCTCCCACCAATATTTGACATAGGGAACGACTTTGAGAAGCACAAACATAATTGTTTCTCTGTTTGAAAAGTTATGGACAAAAAATAAACTTTCTAGTATATTCAACCATTTCTCTACAACATCTGCATCTATATGAACTTAAAATATGGGAATATAAAAGTTGATTTGTATCTTGAAGGTGGCGGAGCCTCCACTCGAGGAATATGTGTTTCTTGTTGGTAGCCACGGAAGGATTTTCACAAAACTATCCATCATCTCATTCCTTTGTTGCATGAGGACTTCCTCAAGAAAATTTTTGAAAGGATCTCCTATCCCATCGTCTTTATTTTCTCCCTCCATGAGAGGTCGCTTGGGCATGCAAGAGATTTTTTCATCAAGAGAAACAAGCTTGAGACCTAATTATTTTTACCCTGACCTTGTCAGGGACATGCATTAAGAACGACAAGGACCAGACCGCTCTGATAGCATTGATTTGCATTTTATGAGTAGAACGAAATGAATACATATGATTATTATTCTTAACACACAAACACAAAAATAAAAGAGATACAGTAAAATTGGTTTCTATTCAATAAGAAAATGTGTTGAAACTGTAAAATGCAATGAAAAACAATCTTTTTAGAATGGTGGCGGCTTATCTCTAAGAAGAGATGTGATGGTTGTGCTCATTCGCAAGAAGATGGTTACAATGAGGCTCTTGATCCAGGTGGATATCGATGGCCATTTTGAGGGCCAAAATGAAGGTTTTTTGAGATCGAGGTTCTCAATGATAGCCAAAGGCATGATTGAGCCCCCAAAATGAATCTCCTTGATGATACCTTTCCAACGAACTATCGCACGCCCAAAACGGAGATCATATGCAAAAGTTACGACCCCGAGAAGTTGATGTACTCACTTACCCAAACGGGGCCCACATGACTTTTGGCGCTTCATCTCCTAGGGTTAGGTTTTTGGATGTCTAGGGTTTGTGGCATTCCTTCTTATTGTAAAAGGGCCTTCAGAGCCTCATTGTAATCATCTTCTTGTGAATGCAAGTAGTCATCACATCTCTTCTCAGACATAAGCTGCCACCATTCTAGCGAGTCTTTCACTCTGTATTTTTACAGTCTCTGTACATTTCTTTCATTAATAGAAATCGTGTATTACTGTATATATGTGTTTATGGTTGCATCTCTGATACATTTATGTTATATTATTGAATATTTGTGATATCTCTGTGCATTTCTTTATTATATCTCCGATCTCATTTCATGCCAAAAATAATCTGGATCAACTCTCCAAGAATTTTTTACAATGAATAGGAAGGTAAAAACCCTAGGAATCCAAAAACCTAACCCTAGTAAATGAAGCGCCAAAATTCATGTGGGCCCCATTGGGGTAAGTTAGTACATCAACTTCCCGGGGTCATAACTTTTGCATACGATCTTCATTTTAGGCGCATGATAGACCATTGGAAAGGTTTATTTGAGGGCTACACATGTTGTTATTAGAATCTAACCTAATATGTAGTATGATTGTGGATATCCATAAAAAAATTGTTTAGGGTCTCAAAATAGCCCCAGAAGTCAGGGACCCAAAAACTAGAAAAAATTTTTGTCAAACTAGAGAACTACCAAAATGAGTCAGCTGGAATAAGTGGGAGGTCACCAAAATCCATATGGATCAATCCTACCCCTTAGGAAGAAATGGCATACATTTCCTTGAGTTTCCCCATCAGATCGGGAAATTTATGCTTAATTTGGCCTCGATTGAGCCACTTTCTTTGGTGCAGGACCTGCCCTACTTTGACAACTCGATAAAAATGGGTCATTTGTTGGCGAGCTCCATTGACCTATGTGTCCACAATCTAATCATTGGATTCATGTTGCATGTAATCAGGTTTGAGCTATGTTGGTGTCAACTATTATGCTATCTCTGAGGTGTCAAATAATGGTAGGAAATATGGTCGAAGGAGATCCATGTTGAACACTGGGCGCAAGCCAAGGAAAGGGGGAATGTTGAGCTCAAAATCATTGTCACCCATAGCCTTGGTGAAGGTGTAAGGTCCATAATGGAGTGTTTTAAGATTTCGATGGGGCCCTTTAAAGCATTCTCTCTAAGAGTGCAACCAAGCTTTATCTCCCACCTGAACCTTATGTGGCACCCGGTGTTGATCATGGTGCTACTTGTACTTCGCATTGGACCTCTATAAAATATCTTGAACCCGTTGGTATATGTGTTGGATCCACTCAATGAACTAGGAGGATTTTTCAGCTTCAGTTGGAGCAGGTGATGAGTCGGTCAGGGTGGCTGTAAGAGGTTGTGCAACATCCATGGGACCCAATGGTTGGAATCCCAACCTGACCTGAAAGAGGTTATGGTTAGTTTAGATATGTAGGGATCGGTTGTAGCTATGTTTAACATAGGGAATACGCTCATCCCATGTGCGGGGGTGCTTGGAATTGTACATGCACAAGATATGCACGATCATTCGATTGATGACCTCAGTTTCGCCATCTGTCTGGGGCTGGAAGGCAGTGGATTTGGTGAGCTTGGAGTCCAGTAGTGACCAGAGGCTCGACCATAATGTGATAAGGATCTGGATGTCCCGATATGAGACAATGGTTTGTGGGATTTAAAAATGTAACCATACTCATTCAACGAATATCTTGGCAGTAGCCTCTGTTGTGATGCTCTTCTTGCAGGCGACCAGAATCGCCATCTTGGAAAAGCAATCAACAAGCACAAAAACACAGTCATTTCCCCTCTTAGTGGATGGAAGGAATGACTTGTAGTCCATTGATATGGATTCCCAGGGACTATTAGGAGTAGAAAGGGGGTGTACAGGCCATGTTTCTTAGTGGTCGATTTGGAAATAGTGCAAGTAGTGTAGGACCTGATATACTTGTTAACATCATGTCAAATTTTCAACCAGTAGAAATGCTTCTGCAGCACTATCATTGTCATTTCAACGTCGAAGTGTCCTGCCACCCGACTGTACTGGGCTTCCCAAATCAACTTCGCTTTCTCACTTGATGGAATACAGAGATGACCCAGACAGAACAATATCCCTTCCTTAACTTGGAAATTAGTGACAACTGAGTTTGTGCCCAACATTTGGTATGTGGTTGTGACATTAGGGTCTATCTCATAGAGGTGGGGCCATCCAAAGGTCTCGTGGCCACACGATTCTACCACCATGGTGAGTGTCATGAATGGAGGTCAACTAAGGCAATCAGAGACTCGGTTGGTACTACCTATTTTATACTTGATATTGATGTGGAAATATTGCAAGTATGTGGACCACTTCTGATGGTGGTCATTCTACAATTTTCCTTGTGTCTACATGAACTACAATGGCTTATGATCCATGTGGATGACTTTCTCCTTCCCAAGAATGTGATGTCTCCACTGGCGGAAGTCTTGCATGATGGAGTGCATTTTTTTGTCATAAATAGGGTACTTATGGACATCATCTAATAGTGTCTCACTATGATAGGCCATGGGGTGGTTGTGTTGAGTGAGAATTGTGCCCACAACATAGTCTAAAGCATATGTCTCGATCTCAAAGGGATTTTGTAGGTCCGATAATTAAAATACTGGGGCTGATCACAAGCGTTGCTTTAAATCATCGAACGCTTGATGTTGGGACAGGACCCACATAATATTATCCTTACCACCACCCCTAGTTTCTTGGATGAGGTCCCATGAAATATGGGAGAATCCCAAAACGAACCTGTGATAGAAATTGGCAAGGCCTAAGAAGCTTCGAAGCTCAGTGAGTGTGGTTGCGGCTAGCCAGTCATGGATGACCTAGATATTGGCTAGATCCACATGCACTCCATGTTTATCCACAATGTAGCCTAGGTATTGAACCCTGTCCATGTCGAAGGAACATTTTTCAAGTTGGCATATAGCTTGTGTTGTCGCAAGGTGTGTAGAACCTATTGAATATGTTCCAAATCTTTTTCCCAAGTATTTCCATAGATGAGGATGTCATCGAGATACACCAGTATGAAATTATTGGTGAAAGGTCGCAGGATATCGTCCATCATCCTCATGAAGTTTGTTGGAGCATTTGTCAAACCAAATGGCATGACCAGACATTCAAAAATACCTTATTTTGACTTGAAGGCGGTATTCCATACATCTGTATGTTTGATTGGGACCTGGTGGTAGCCAGAATTCATATCAATATTACTAAAGTATTTTTCCCCCTTGAGATTATCAAGGAGAGTGTTGATTCAGGGAATCAGATACTGGTTCTTGACTATGATTTTATTTAAAGCCAGGTAATCAATGCAAAGTCCCCAAGTCCCATCTTTCTTTTGTAACATCATGATTGGGCTCCCACAAGGCGATGAGTTGGGATGGATGTGCCCCTTGTGGAGCATTCCTTGGATCTGTCACTTGATATATTCATTCTCTAACACAGAGTGGCGGTAGACTGGCCCATTGGGCAGCGGTGCATCGAGGGTCAAATCAATGGGATGATTGACCTGACAGTGCAGAGGTACCCCGATAGGTGAGGAGAATATATCTGTGTACTCTTCCATGACCTTTTCCACTTGCTTCTACTATTTGGACAGGTTGACCATGGAGGCCCTAGATGTGAATGCAATATTTCACTCACTTTGAGAGTGAATCATGAAGAAGACAAACTTGTTGATCTGAGAGATGACCTTCCTACATTGCTTAGTAGAGATCAAGTAAATAGAAATAGGTGGGACAGCCTCGGGCATCCTATACAATTTCCTGTTCAAAGTAATAATAACAATGTGAGGCCTAGACTCATATACAGCATGACATTTCCATAAATAAGCTTGGCCCAAAATAACATTACAAAATTTGAGAAGCGAAACATCACACAATACCTCATCTTTGAAGGGCTTGATTCCATACGATGGGCGATAATCTTGGATGGTGGGGAGATCGCTTCCTTGGTGGAGCCATCCAATGGTGTAGGGTTGTGGGTGCAGTGTTGTTGACAAAACTAGCCACTTGACGACCTATGTTGAAATGAGATTTTTTTGGCTACTGCTATCAATGATAAAGTGCAGCGGGGTTCCTTTTACCCACATATATGAATGAAAGAGGTTCTCTCCTTCTTCTAGCTCGTCTGGTTCACCATGATGCACCTTGGTGGTAGCAACGGTGCCACTAGGTTCCATGTCAATGATTTGTCTCCCCCTTTCTAGTTTTGACTTAGAGTTAGAACCCACATCTGTTTCAAAGTCTTTCACCTCATCCATGAGAAATTTCTTTGAGTGGAAATCAACAGTGTTATGCGAGGGGCTCTTATGGAAGTTGCACCACTTCCTTGTATATTTCTTTGTCTTTTCGGTGTGCTTATTTGCTTGTTCCATAGACAGTTTGTCTTGAGGTTTTCCATCTTTGATCCATCCTTTTTTCTGCAGGTTTGGGTTTCCCTTTACTTTATTTTGATGTGAGGGGTTCCCGAGCCCAAATTTTTGCATCTTTTGTTTAAGATTTTCTCGATTTTGATGGCATATCGATAGGCCGCACCCAAGGATGAGATATCCAAAAACTCCATTTTAGCCTCAATGTATCTATGCAGACCACTGTGATACTTGAGCACTAGATTCGGCTCAAAATATTTGATACCCATCTTGGTGCACAAGGTATGAAATATATTTATGAACTATGGCATTGCTTGGTCTCTTTCCTGCCGCAGTGTGGTCCATTTTGTATATAGGTCGTCATAACTTCCAACATGGTAGTATTGTTCCTTGATAATATCCCTGAAGGAATCCTAGGTGACCGCAGATATAAATAATGAGGGTTCCTCTATTTCCTTTTTCTCATAGAAAGTATCCCACCAATCTTTGACATGGGCAATGACTTTGAGGAGCGCAAACATAATATTTTCTCTGTTCAAAAAGTCATGGACAAAAAATACCCTTCTAGCATATTCAACCATTTGTCTACAACAAATGCGTCTATATGACCTTCAAATATGGGAATATCAAAGTTTATTTGTACCTTGAAGGTGTTGGGTATGTGTTATATTCTTTGCACGAGTAGTAGTAGAAAAAAAAATTGCCTCGGGAAACATGTTGCATTTTTGCCTCGTTTTTCATGTTGCCTCGATTTTCATGTCCATTGTTGGTTAGTTCTATGGCACATGGTTTTTTGTCGATGGTTTTCTATTTCCAGTTAAGGAATTAGGGTTTTTGACTAATTCAAGTCATTGAGTTATGGTTTGGATGTTGTTAGCTCCTATATGTATATTGTATTGTAAATAATGTATCACCATGAATGAATATAGAATATGTTGGTTTTCCCAGTTTGGGTTTCCAGGGGAAAAATCTTTGTGTAATGTTTGTATTTGGCATTGTATCTTTTCTGTTCTTTTACTGAAAATATGTTTGTAGTAAATATTGTAAAAGTTTAAAATCTACAGAAGGGGGTGGCTCCTTCGCTCAAGGAAGATGTGTCGTATGTTGGTAGTCTCCGAAGGATTTTCGCAAAACTAACCATCATCTCATTCCTCTATTGCATGAGGGATTCCTTGAGAAACATTTTGAAAGGATCTCATGTCCCGTCATCTTTATTGTCTCCGATCGTGATAGGTCTCTTGGGCATGCGAGAGATTTTTTCCTTAAGAGAAACAAGCTCGAGACCCAATTCTTTGTACCCTATCATTGTCGGGGACATGCATTAAGAAAGATAAGGAGGAGACCACTATGATACCATTGATCTAGATTTTATGAGAAGAATGAAATGAATATATATTATTATGATTCTTAACACAAAAACACAAGGATAACAAATATACAGTAAAACCAGTTTCTATTCAATAGGAAAATGTGTTGAAACTATAAAATGAAATGGAAAACAAGCTTTCTAGAATGGTGGCATCTTCTATCTGAGAAGAGATGTGATTATTGTGCTCTTTCACAATAATATAGTTACAATGAGGCTCTCCAAGAATTTTTTACAATAAACAAGAATTCCAAAACCCTAGGCATCCAAAAACCTAACCCTAGAAGATGAAGCTCCAAAATTCATGTGGGCTCCATTGGGTTAAGTTAGTACATCAAATTCTTGGGGTCATAACTTTTTCATATGATCTTCGTTTTAGGCACATGATATCCTGTTGGAAAGGTCTATCCGTGGACTATGCATGTTTCCATCAGACTCTAAATCCATCTATAGTATAACTATGGCGATCCCTAAAAATGTTTTTTAGTGCCTCAAAATGACCCTGGAAGTCCGGAACCCAAAAACTAAAAAAAAACTGCCAAAATGAGCCAGTTAGAATAGGTGGGAGACCACTGACATCCATATGGATCATGATTTTATGTGATGCAAAAATCCCATCACCGAAATCATAATCATTAAGATAGATGCGTGGGTGGAATTTCACTAATGATTTTTTGTTCCGACAGTATTATATCGCCAAATCCTCATCTTATGAAAGATAAGGCAAAATAATAAATAATAAGAAGCACAGAAAACCAAACACCCAACAAAGGAAACCATCAAACCATCCTTTCAAATCAAGAAATTCAAAATCAAATGTAACAGAAAGTAGTGTTTTCCAAAGTTCAAATGGAGGTCCCTTTACTTTTTTCAAAAACAAAGGGGAATTGTCGAGGGCTCAACAAATGGACATGAACTAGTCGAAGCATTTATCCTTGTTATTAATGTAATGGGGTTTAAGTTTATTAAAAACCAGATGATAATTTTCACAAGATTCTTAAACATTGTTTAATATCATAAGGGTCCCAGATAAGTCAAATTTAATAGTACAAAGTCAAAATATCAAGTACTTAATTTATATTCTATCTTTAAACCGTGAATCCATGATAGGGGAAAATTAATTTTTATTGTCCTCGTACTATTGAATAGAAAAAAGTAGAACTTTGGAGTTTTATGATAAGAAGAAATCTATATAAGTGAAAAATCCACCTATTTTCCTGACATTGCTTCACTTCCTGCGAGCGTGCATAACTTTGACAAATATGTCTCATTACCATACAAGCATGGCCTCACTACCAACAAGCATGCATAGCCCCAACGGTTCTACTTGTACTTCCCACACTTTACAGTGATTTCAACTTCCTTACATTTATTAATTTCACCCTTTATATTTGATTTGTAAAGAATTGAATATGCAATTCGGTCAAAGAAGTGGGGTGGTACAGGAGATTAATATATTTCAAAGAATATATTCCATACTTTAAAAGTTTGGCCCCAAACGTTCCCTTAAACTATAAATGTAGAATATTTATTTAATGTGGTGGGATGAGGAGCGGGATTCAAATAAAATATAGATATAGACTTGTTCCTCTAGCCTCAAAAGATTTCCCCTTATTAAAACTTGAAAATAAAGTAATTGATATTTAAAGAATCAAATTGAAAACCAAAAATGATGTACACAATATGTGTTGTCACGTAGTGGGAAGAACCGGGGTTAATCATTAACAAACCAACAAAACCCTTAGACACCGACCCTTTCAACATCACCTGCAAAGTAAGTGAAGTCTCACCCGAGGCATCTAGAGGGGATACAGGAACCAAGGTTTTGTAGTGATGAGGGGAAGTGAGGAATTCAACATACTCATACTATGCATTATCCATTTATTTATTATGTATGCAATCTCTGTTACTTAACCTTTTATATGCATTCATTATACCATGTGTGCGACGTTACTTTACTTGACATTCATTCATTTACTTGTTACTTCAGTGTGTGGAATTATAATAGTATATATTATTAGCACATTCAGAATACTAATATTTCATCATCATTGCACAATATCAATAACATATTCATAATACTAACATTCAACATATCACACACATAGAATCACATCAAGACACAAGTTTTAACATGGTTCACCCCAATCTGGGCTATGTCCACAACAGTTGGCTTCTTATATTATTCATTTATAGCCTTCTTATAGTAGCGCACTATGCTTACAAAAAGATGCAACAGTAATCATTACTCAAACCTTCATATTATTTCTATTGCAGCGTGATCCTAACCCCGAAAACCTCAGTCATAACATGCAAATACTTAGCCAAAAACTCAACTCATCTATAATGCACCATAATTTGTCATTCTTTGAACCCATTATCTACCCTGACCCTTTACATATTTATACATCAAAATAGGGCTAAACATGTAACAAAATGTCCCAAAAACCCAATGGTCTATAACAGTTTTATGTCTTTTGTGCGTCGCTCCTTCACGTTTCCTCTTATCACATGCTTTAACTCCTTAAAGTATTATCTTGTCACATGCTCTAGTCCATCTTCTAAATTCCTTTTATTCTTTGACTTATTATGGTGCATATCCCAAAAATCAACCAAACTTGTACAAAATATCTATCCAGCAGGCCCCCAACACTCACCTATGGCTCATCCTAAGCCACTTCAGGCCTGCTTCCAAGTTGCAAAAACTTCAATAGTCTTCTCTTTGGCTTGGGTTTCTTGCTAAACAATTTCGTCTAAAAACTATGCATTGCTTGCTAACTTAATATGTTCTTCCTAGAAAATGGTGGAGTTGAATAAGCGTGGAACTCCTTCGTAACTTTCTCCTTCATATTGGGTAGATGGTTTTATTGTTTCTCGAGTATCATAACTATCACCACACCTAGGTCCTTATTGCACAGAAAATCCTCTTCCCTTGGTCTTCAAGTTCCTATTCTCCTTCTTGATGCTTCTTTGGTTTATGTAGCTTCTTCTGATTTCTTACACTGCCTTATGTTCTATGCATTCTAGTTTTGGGAAATTTTGCCAAGCTCGGGTCGATTACTTCCATTCTCAGGACTTCCTCATGCAATGATGCTACTACTTGTTTGTTGCTCGGTTATTTTTATTTAGGTGGAGCCATAACTCTCTGTAATAAAATACGTGAATCTAATACCCTTTGTTCTCTCTCTGCACTATGCTCAAATTCTATATTTCACTTGACTCTTCTACCTATCTTCTCAAGTACGTATGCAACAAAGGCCTACTCTTTTCACCTACTTTATAGTGAATTGGCTCTTTGCATCCCTACTTGGAGTCTCATATGAGTGTATGTATACTTGATTTCTTCCCTATCCTACAATAATGTTGTATCCTCTGACAGATTATGGTCTAAATCATTAACCCTGTAAAAATATTTTTCACGCGTGTTCCTGTCGTCTTCCAATTGTGTTCAATTTTTTATGCTTTTCCTCTCGGTTTTTAATTATGACTACACGCTTCTAGTATTCCATCGTCATATTCACTCTTCAATGCATGTCCCATCATGGATGTTCTTTTGCGCACCTTCTATACCTACCTATGTTGCAATTCAATCTTCCTACACATGCTACTTTTATTTTATGTGGCATGCCTTGGTTCAACTTCTTACTATTCTAACTACCTTTCTGCTTCCTATCAACCTTTTGTCTCTTACTCTATTTTTTATTGCCTTTTATTCCATTCTCCTCTTTGTGCTCTTAACTGTTATTTTTTTTATCTCTTCTCTTTGTGCAATCTCTTTTGTATGCTTGATATCTTCTCTCATCTATTCACACTTCTTCTTGTTTCTTTCTCTTTTGCGACATTTTCCTTCTTTTCCTTTTTACCTACTAATATTAACTACTTGGACTCTTCAACTTTCTACTTCTTCCTTGAAAAAGTTTCTTGATTTGTCTTTTTTTTCTTGTTGTTTCTTCCTTTTCTATATTTTCTTTCTATAGTACATTGTGATACAAGTTCTATGGTACATAACCTACGCAATTCACCTAGTGCATGGCAGAACGACTATCCCTGTATAGTTTCATCTGACTCCCATTCACTATTCCTTCCATGACTTATCCATCCAACTGTTCCAGTTGAACAACACATACTTCTTTCATATATTTAATCATGTATGGCCCTAGCTAGTGTGTCCTAAACTTTCCAGGGTGTTGTAAGAATTTATTGTCATAGAGAAATACTAGATCTCCTATTTGTAAATTCTTTTGCTTGATGTGTCTGTCATGCCATGCTTTTTCACATGCCTTATATACTTGTCGATGGAACCCTGAAACAAATCGGTCTTCCTCTAATACTAGTAGTCATGATAGTGTTTCTTCTATTGCGTTAGAATCTGTAAGGCCTGTCATCGCAACAATGCATAGACTCATTACAATACTTTCCCATTCTGTCGCAAATGTCGTCTTATATCTATCTTCTGGTGCAATATTAATCTGATGGTATCCTAAAAATCTATAAACAAACGAGTAGGCCTCCTACCCTCCTGCATTTTCTAACACTTCATCTGTAAAGGGAGTCGAAAACGGGTCATGTAAGCAAGCATTGTTTAATTTCCTTAGGTATACACAAATTATAATACCCTATGTTTTCTTATCTTGAACTTCCATTGGGCTTATCCATTTGGACTATGGGATGGGTGCAATGATACCAGCTTCTATCATTTTGTCAAGCTCTCTTTTCACTTTTTCCTTGTACTTTAGATTCAATCTGTAAGGTCTCTATCTTACTGGCTTAGCGTCTAGTTTTAATGGGATATTCATCTCGCCTAATTCCCCAGCTATCCCCTTCATATCTAAAAAGGTTGTAACAAATAGATCTTGATACTCATGCTTAGATATGCAATCTTTTCAACAGTCTTAGCATTCCAATAGTCACCAATATTCACGAACTTTGGTTTCTCTTTCATGCCAATATTCACTTTTTCCACTCTTAATGGCTTCACATATGCATCGAATTTGAGTTCTAGACCTACTATTGTGTGCTCCCCTTCAGTATCTGGTACTTTCACATTTCTTGGGTCTTCTTCCTCTTGATATTCTTCAGTAACATTGTTACATTCCAATAGTTCATGGACTGTCACATATTCTTTGTGTGCTACATGTAGGTACTATTTCTATATGATCTCCTTCCACAAAAATATTACTTCTAATGATTTGCAAAGACACATCTACTAAGGGTGAATAATCTTCAAAACTAAATTTTACCTTGAAATTTTGGGTGAGCTCTTCCCAGTCTGTTGTCCCTCTGTGCACTTCTAGTTATAGATACTTCATCTGTAAAGGGGGTCGAAAATGGGTCATGTAAACAAGCATCGTTTAATTTCCTTAGGTATACACAAATTATAATACCCTCTCTTTTCTTATCTTGAACTACCATTGGGATTATCTATTCAGACTATGGGACGGGTTCAATGATACTAGCTTCTATCATTTTTTCAAGCTTTGCTTTCACTTTTTCCTTGTACTTTGGATTCAATATGGAAGGTCTTTATCTTACTGGCTTAGCGTCTAGTTTTAACGAGATCTTCATCTCTCCTAATTCCTCATCTATCCCCTTCATCTCTGAAAAGGTTTTAATAAATATATCTTGATACTCGCGTAGTAAATCTACAATCTTTTCAACAGTCTCATCATTCCAATAGTCACCAATATTCATGAACTTTGGTTTCTCTTTCATGCAAATATTCACTTTGTGCACTCTTAATGGCTTCACATATGCATCAAATTTGAGTTCTAGACCTACTACTTTGCACTCCCCTTCAGTATCCGATACTTTCACATTTATTGGGTCTTCTTCCTCTTGATCTTCTTCAATAACATTGTAACATTCCAATAGTTCATGGACTATCGTGGATTCTTTGTGCGTGCTACATGCAGGTACTATTTCTATATGATCTCCCTCCACAAAAATATTACTTCTAATGATTTGAAAAGATGCATCTACTAAGGGTGAATTAGATTCAAAACTAAATGTTACCTTGAAATTTTGGGTGAGCTCTTCTGAGTCTATTTTCCCTCTGTGCACTTCTAGTTATATATACTAGTTCTTGGGAACCGTCTCAAGTGTATGTATGAACATGTGCATCCATTCTTGCTTCGATACTTGTCTCTAAGTTGTCATACATTGTGCAACATGATTTGTTGGACTACTCATCCATGTATACTTGTGTGTAATTACTTGTATTCCAAATATAATCTACATCATCCTTTTATAGTGTTGCCAATCTCCTATTCCTTCCTTGTGTGTATCCTACCATATCATTGGGGTTTCTCTCAGTGCAACATCTAATGAAAACAATCTTTGTTTTTCAGGTATATACAACTCAAATTCTTTTACAAAGTAATTTACATTAGCTAATCCATCAAACCTTCGTGTATCACATACCTCTGTTTCTATCCAACGCAAAGAGCAAGTAATGGAAGAACATCTTTTGGTCGATACTTTGTACAACCTATGATTCCAATGTTCAAGTCCTTTCTCTGAATTTGATGCACAAGAGATAATTATTCTCCAACTAAGCGCACCATCTACAGTGGGATTGACGTAATCATCCATTTGTGTGGTCATACTATACAGGCTATCAATTTTGTTTCTCGCAGGTTCCACATACCTTCTTTCCTCTGTGGGGTATAATGGTGCAATGATATTTAAGCCTCTTCCTTCAAGAATCATTTCTCTCTTCTTAAAGTTAATAATTTCTTGGTTGTCAAAGTCCCAATCCATTCCAAGCAATGTTGGATACAGATGACTCTTATCAACAATCTCAATAACCTCAAAGTTGGATACACTGCACACTCCATCTATATTAACAGTTACTCTTACCAGTCTCTTGATCGATATTATCTTATGTTGGTTTTCCAACCTCAACTAAATAGTTGACAAAACTGACTTCATTTTCCCCATCATTTCCCACATTTACATCCAATCCTAAGTCCAAGATGACGTTATCCATGTCATACTCTCATATCTGCACACTCAATCTAAATTATATTTTTGTCCTCTTCTTACGTAATACTTGGTTCACTTCTCTCTTGTCATAGGTACTTCTCTGTCTCGAGTGCATTGATTGATCATCCTGTGCAGTGTGTTCAACATTGTTTCATCCTTCATCAACTTTAAACAACTCTTTAAAAATATTTCAAAGTGTTTACCTTCTCAACTGACTTTTCTAGAATGGTGCAATCATAGACTGAAGACATATCATATATTGGTGGTGCCTTTGACATTGATGTTATCTAGTCTAGTCCTAGTGTTTCCTTTCTGGCTTGTTGATATGTCTATTTCTCTTTATTTGGATTAAATGTTAGCATAGGATCAACTACTTTCATTTTCCATTGCTCCATCCCCTTTCCCTTTTCCATCGCATCCCCTCCTATTCTCGTTTCGTTGCATGTAACAACTGATATTATGGGTTGATCTTTGTGCTCCTCAGTTGTTATCATCTGTATGTTCGGTTTCCCTCTTGTTTTCCATTTCACTATCAGTTGAGGTAAATTCTATGTCTCATGGTCTAATTCTCTGTAGTATGTGCATCACATACCTTGTTATGATCCAATGCAAAGAGCGAGTAATGAGAGAACATATTTTGGTCAATACTTCGTGCAACCTGTGCTTCCAATGTTCAAGCCCTTCCTTTGAATCTGATGCACAAGAGCTAATTCTTCTCCAACTAAGTGCACCATATACATTGGGATAGATGTATTCATCCATTCACACAATCATATTATATATGTTATCAATTTATTTTCTCGTAGGTTCCACATACCTTCTTTCCTCTTTGGCATCTAATGGTGCAATGACCTTTAACCTTGGTGGATCACATACATCTATTCTGATCTGGCACAAAGAGAGAGTAATGCAAGAACATCTTTTGATTGATACTTTTTGCAACCTATGTTGCTAATGTTCAATCCCTTCCTCTGAATCTGATGCATAAGAGATAATTCTTCTCCAACTAAGGACACCATATATAGTGGGATTTATGTAATCATCCATTTGTGTGGTGATATTATACAGGTTATCAAATTTTTTTCATGCAGGTTCCACATATATTCTTTCCTCTTTGGGGTCTAATGGTGTAGTGACCTTTAAGCTTTCTCCTTAAAGAATCATTTATCTCTTCTTCAATTTAATAATCACATGGTTTTAAAAGGACCAATCCAGTCTAAGCAATGTTCAATATGGCTGAAAGTTATCCATGATCTCAATGACCTCAAAGTCGGCTACGTTGCACACTCCATCTATATTAACAGTTACTCCTACCATTGTCCTGATCAGTATTATCTTATGTTGGTTTTCCAAACTCAACTAAATAGTTGGCCAAACTAACTTCAGTTTCCCCATCATTTCCCATGTTTTCCTTGGAAGAACATTTACATCCAATTCTAAGTCCAAGATTAAGTTATCCATGTCATACTCTCTTATATGCACACTCAATCTAAATTATGTGTGTGTCCTGTTCTTACACAATAATTGGTTCACTTCTCTCTATGTCATAGGTACTTCATTGTATTAGGTGCACTACTTGATCATCCCACGCAATGCATTTAACATTGTTTCATCCTTCATCAACTCCAAACAACTCTTTATAAAATATTTCAAAGTGTTTACCTTCTCGAATGACCTTTCTAGAATGGTGCAATCATAGACTAATGATATATCATATATTGGTGGTGTCTTTGACATTGATGTTATTCAGTCTGGTCCTAGTATTTCCTTCATGGCTTGTTGATATGTCTCTTTCTCTTTCTATGGATTAAATATTGGCATAGGATAATTTTCTTTCCTTATCCATTGCTCGATCCCCTTTCCACTTTCTGTCACATCCTCTCTAGTTCTTGTTCCACCACGCGTAATGAATGTTGTTCTAGGATGATCATCGTGCTCCTCGGATGCTATCATCTGTATGTTCTGGTTCTGATTTTGGTTCTAATTCAAGTTCCCTCTTTCCTACCATTTCACTATCATTTGAGGAAAATCCTCTATCATGTGGTCCAATGCTCTATAGTACATGCACATCATGCAAGGATTCAAACAGTCTCTTGCTAAATGTGTTAAGAACCAAATAGATGAATACAAAATATCACAATAGATCCAAATATATATGAATACAATCACCACTCAAGATATATGAAACCATATAGAAAACCACAACTTTATTATAGAAACCCTTGAGGTAGGGAAACACCATACAATGGGTCCTATTATGGAAGGGATCCTCTCCTGTTCACTTGCCTCTTCGAGGGGGCATCCTCCTATTGAGCTACCGCTCCAAATACAATACTTCTCTTCATGTCTCATTACATTGCTTGAACCCCTTTATATA
>ML779831.1:216069-237988 GCA_009831015.1 Picea engelmannii | reverse complement strand
TAGTCCCACTCAATTTGGATACTCTAGGAAGAAGTTATGATTGTTTTACCTGGAACACCTTCTTGAGACTAGTCAATAGGACTAGTCAGATACCCTATCTTGCACAGGGTGTATCTACAAATTTAAGATGACCCAGAAGCTGACATTTTTACCACAGATACATTAATAATTTCTGTAAATGGCCTCCAGAGGTCAGGGTATGAAATGTTACAGAAAATGTTTTATAGAGAAAATTCCACAATGACTCATTTCAGGATGATTCAAGAACCCTATCTTGTACAGGCTATATCTCAAAAAGTATAAGGTTTCAGGAGCTGAATTTTGAACCCAACGTACCTTGATCCGTCTTCTAAATATCCTCCAAGACATTTCTTCTGAAACGTTGTAGAAAACAATTTATAGAAAAAATTCCACGGTGTCTTAGATGTAGCAGCGAAACCCCAAGACCTTGAGCTCTGATACCATATGTTAGGAACCAAATATCAATATAGCATAGAAAAAGCTCATTAAAAGTACTCAACACCTTGAAAAAGAGATAATTTCAGATAATAAGCCTCTTCGAGGGGGAAACCTCCTTTTACCCCACTTAAATGTTCAATTCCAAAGATGATTCAAAATGAAAATGTCTCCTTGGTATATATAGGAGACTAGGAGGTATAATTACAACCAATGGCCTAAAGCCGACATAAATAAAATAACATTACTAATCTAAATTACAACTAATGGCCTAAATCCAACATAAATAAAATAACATTACTAATCTAATATGCCCCAATTAAGAGGTAATGAGCCAATATTAGGGCTTAACAGATCCTGTCAAGATCGACATGAGGTGGGAGGAAAGGATTTTCCTCAGCTTCTGTCCTTTTTTATTTTGGTGCCATCTCTATGAAAATACTTGCAAGTCAAACAATCGATAGTGGGGATGATGATGGATTTGGACGGTTGACTGGAACGGAGAGAAAATGGGGAAACTGTGCTCTGGTGCGACAGGAAAGATATTTTCTAGTGAGACAACACAGTAAGAAATGGAAGAATGTAGGGAAATGGTAGTTTTGAGAAAACAGATACCCGTTGGGCATGGGGGACAGGTCAACAAGATAACGGATAAGTTAGCTAGTAATAAATTTCCAATGGATCTTTTGGAGCGTGAGATGGCAGGTAACAATGAATGTTGAATATGATTGGATGATGTGGTGGGTGTTGATTGGGGGGTAAATATGGTGAAGGGACTTGTAATGGATGAAAGGACTGACAGATTAATGAAATGTGGTATTTAGGGGAGAATGTAGAAAATGACGTCATGGGGTGACAGGGTATGTCAGACCGTGGGAGGCGGTGGGAGTCTGAACCAATGGATTCCTTCCACGTAGAGGAAAAGGGGCCCACCAGAAAACAATCCATTCTGGACCCCCCCCCCTCTGTTAAAACCAAATCGTTCGAGGGGGTCCGAAAACTACCACCAGCCATCCATTGGCACGCCTACCTCTGGACTGTAGATCTATGCACAGGATTTAAGCAACATTCCNGGGGGGGTCCGTAATTCAATCTCGACCATCGATCCAAGCACTGGCACCTCAGCCATTCAGATGCGCACTTTGGTTATCTTCGATTCTAGACCCCCCCCCCTCCGTTAAAGGTAGAATGGTCGGGGGGGTCCGGAAAAACTTGTCAGCCATAGATCTGGGCGCCAGCATATCATCCATTCATCTATGCATTGTTTTTAATGTGGGAGTGCAAAGTCATATTTGCTCTGAAACTTAGGATAAGTGCATCATGTGGGTTTTCCTAAAATTTTCCATGTTTTCATCACCATGGGATTAGACATCAAACCTTTAAACCTCAAAGATATGGATCAACTTCGATCATCATGCCTGTTTTATTGGGATAAATCAAACTACCGTATTTTCTAACCTAATTACCTATGATAATTAGCCCAGATTAAACTGTTGGACTAAGAAATTACTCTATCCTGGGGTTATTTGACCAAGATTAGGCAGTTTGGTCAAATTTATTCACTAGCTAACCTAAATCACTTGGCTAAGATTAAACAGTTTATACAAGCTTATTCATTAATCCTATCAACATCAATTCAAAAGGACTTGGCCATGTTTAAACTATATGAACCAAGTCATTGTTATTGCATGGGGCTCTATCCAATTTCTTTTATGCCCTCTTTTATTCTTTTTATTTTTATTTTTCTTTCTTTTCTTTTATTTTCTTTTTCTCAAATTATTTACAGGATGAAAAATCATTTGACAACCAAAACAATAAAAGGATAAAATTTCCAGTCACCGGTTGATCCTATAAATTATAGGGTTATAACACCTGGGGGAGAGGGAAAATATTTTGTTTAATCTGCATCTTGATGAGCTACTTGCCTTGTTGGAGAAGTTGCATTTCTTAGTTTTTTGAAGGTTGTCACGAACATGTGACTAGAAGGGTTGGACCTTTTTAACTAGTCTAACTACATGAGATTACTATGTGCAAAAGGAATATTTACACTTTGTTGCAATCTTGTCAACCTGCTTCTGTTGGATAGAAGATGCTTGGATTGAGGCTGCAATGGTGTTCTTATGTTCATGCTTTGAATGGATTGTGAAGGAGTTGAATTTTGTATTATGAGATAATACCTTGCGGAACTATTTAGGTGGCACAGTAGTTGGAACCACCTCTAGTATCTTGTAGATATGATTCCCCAAAGTAACAATGACACTACGAGGTCGAGACTCATAAATAGCATGGCACTTCCACATATATGGTTGGCCTGAGAGAACATCACAGACATCCAGCGAGGAAACATCACATAATACCTCATCCTTGAAGGGATGGATGATGTATAAAAATAGACACTGTTGGCTGACATGGAGATCACGTCCCTGAAAAAGCCACTCGATTTTGTATAGTTGAGGGTGTGGTGTTGTCAACAACCCAAACTATTTGATGACCTCTTTTGAGATGAGGTTCTTCAAGCTTCCACTATCAACAATAAAATGCAGTGGGGTCCCCTTCACCCACATATGTGAATGAAAAAGGTTCTCCCACTCTTCAGGATCTGTTGGTTATTCTAGTTGAATTGATGTGGTTGCAACAATAGCAGTGGGGTCTGCATCGATGATCTGTCTTCTACTAGTATTTTCTGAATCAGATTCTGAATCATGGTTTGGCTCCTTGTCTTTGATTTTGGCCACCAATGACTATTTTGAGAGAAAATCATCAGTGTTGTGCCAGGGGATTTTGTGGAAATCACACCATTTTTCGGTGTCCTTCGTCTTCCTGTGACCCTTCTTTTCTTGTGGCTTGGACTGGTTTTCAGGAGGTTGCTTGTTAGGGCCATATTTATCATACTTTGGTTGTTGTGGATTTGTAGACCCGAACTCCTGTTTGTTCTGGTGATTAATTTTTTTTTCAATTTTAACATCATATCAATAAGCAGTACTGAGTGATGAGATGTCTAGAAAATTAATTTCAGTTTGGATGTATCTGTGTAGATTCCCACGGTATTTCAGAACCAAATGTCATTCAAATTCTTTGATACCCAACTTGGTGCAAAAGGTATGGAAGGTATTGGTGAACTCTGACATTGCTTGTCCCCTCTCTTGCCGCAGTGTGTTCCATCTCATGTACTGGTCCTCATAGTTGCCAACAGGGTAATATTGTTCCTTTACTGTGTCAAAAAAAAAAATCCCAAGTGGGATCGACCCCATATATTCCAGAATCCTCTGTGGAAATTTTATCCCAGTAAGTTTCCCACCAATGTTTGACATGGGGGAGAGATTTAAGGACTGCGAAGGTGAACTTTTCCCTGTCGGAAAAATGGTGAACAGAGAAAAACAATTCTAGAAGATTTAACCATTTGTCTAGGGAATCCCCATCTATCTGACCTTCAAATAAGGGAATATCGAAATTAACCTATACCTTGAAAGGTGAGGTGCCTCCAAAGTGGTCGCTTGATGAAGACACACCTCTTGTTATCAGCAGGCATTGAAGGATGTGGGGAAAATTATCCATCATTTCGTCCCTCTTTTGCATGAGAGATTTCTCAAGAAACATATTGATAGAATCCTCTACTCCATCATTTTTCTTTTCTTCTGCCATGGAGGGTTTCTTGGGCGTGCGAGAGTGATTTTCTTCAAGAGAGACAAGCTAGAGACCCAACTTTCTTTACTCGGACCTCGTCAAGGACATGCACTGAAAAAAAATGAGAGTGGATTTATAATAAAACTACCACCATTATTTCTGATAAACGGATCCTTAGCACCACAAACTATCACTGAACCTATGTCATTCTTGGACCATCTCCTACAGGAGAGGCTTCTAACTTTATCGCAATTTCTAATGTTTTTGGTTGCGATGTGACCTCTTGTTGTGTCAGAGAACATGGAATGTGTGGCAACAGACCTGCAAAAAACCATTCTCTATGTTGTTCATCAGGAATATTTAATTCTACCCATCAAATATTTAAATCTTTGATGGTGATCCCAAATGGTTCATTTTGTATCTTCTTAATTTCTTTCATCTCTGTGATATATTGCGACTCGGATTTCAGCTTTCAAAATTCCTTTAATAAATCTTGTCCAATATCTGTCAATGTCCTTGACTGTCATGTCGGCATAGTAGTTTGATACTTCATGTACCATAACAGTGTGCGACCTATGAATGTCATGGCTAACTGCATAATTTTTGTTGCCTCATCCTGGACATTCTTCACAGTCCATATCGTATCACATACAAATTGATGTTGTTATGGGTCTTCCAACTTGCTCCCTATAATTTAGGTATTCTTAGTGTATTATCTATTCCTCCCATAGTATTCGATGTAGTAATTACCTTCGATGATGTTGAATGACTCTGGTTCGTTGTGCTACTTCCACTATTATAACTGTTGTTTAGAATTTTTCCATGAACTACAATTTCTCTTGACAAAGATCTGGTTTCTACTTCAAATCTTGGTGATGCACATGGGGTCATGGGTTCGACATGAATTATGATATGAGATAGAATTCCTTCCTCTGTTGGAATGCACTAAGGATCCTTTTCTTTCTCTTTCCTTTCTCTGTATGGTGTGATCTTAAATACTATGTTGGGGTCTCTTTTATCAAATTCTTTGTGCTTCTCTTCTCTCTCATCCACAGTCTCCTTCTTACTATACCTAAACCTTTTCCCATAAAACAATATTTGAATCTCTTCATCTGAGTAACTTTCTTCCTCTCTCATCATCCTCAGTCCATATGTTCCTCATTCATCCTTTTCCACTCTCAGATTATCCTATGATCATCCCCCAATCCCCCTATGTGCACAAAGGTGTTTAGAAATCATATTCCATTTTCATGACATTCTTGTCACACAACAACATCTTTATCTAGGTAGACAGTGCATTCATAAATATTCCACGTGGACCCTTAAAAAATTCCCTTTATACGACACTATAAGACTGGGTACAATCTATTGCAAAATTTGTAATTTAACCCCCCAGTACACTACACAACCAAAAATTAATTACGTGAGAAACTTTATTACTTACTATATTCAACTGTCTGATCAATTCAGGGGGTCCAATTTCTTGGAGCCACGGCTCGATATCTTCCAACCTTATCCACTATCCTTTCTAATCATTTAGTCAAAATTATCATAAATTCACCAAAGAATATTTCATGAAGATGAGTAAACACATACCTTTACAACCATTGTTCATCGTAGGGTCATGAGTTCCTATTTTTTCTATGGAAAATTCTCATTGCTTCCTCTCTAGCCATTATGTGATATCTTCCTTATTCATCCTCCAAAACATTCCCCTCAGTTACAGTTCCTAGCCCTGGCAATGGAACCACTTGTTGGCATGCAATGGGAAGACTTGAGGTTAATCATTAAAAATCCAACAAAACTCTTAGACATCGTCCCTTTTGGAATAACCTACAAAGAAAGTGAAGTCTCACCCGAGGGGGTTGGAGCCTGTAAATAGGGGGTTTTAGCCTCCTTCCAGTTGCAGCTAGAGAATTGGGAAGTTGGTGCTTCCTATGAATGAATTCTTGATATATATAAAAAAAATCATTTTGTGGTTTTCTCCCATTTAGGTTTCCATGTAAATAATGGTGTATTGTGTTCTTGATGTGATGTCGATGTGATGTTGCTTATGATCGCATGCTTATGATATATATTTGGAATGCAATCATAGATGATACATTGATGATAAATTGTTGAACATTGTTGATAAAGTGAAAGAATACATATTGTCATTAAAAGTGGTATAAAGTGTTCATAATGATTCACCCCCCCCCCTCTCAATATTCCAACAATTGGTATCAAAGCAGGTTCCTTCAGGAAATAGTTTAACCATTGGAAGGAAGATCGTGGAGAGAAATAGTTTGTATAGAAATGGAATGCCACAGTTCGATGGTCAAAAAGGTCTAAAGTATGATATGTGGAGCAACAAAATGAAAAAAAAAAGTTGGCACAAGAATATGATGTTTTTCACTCAGTTGTTATAGGATACAATGCTACAAAGAAACCAAAAGTTCCAGCCAAGAAGGAATTGAAAAAGGAACAACAAAATAGCATTGGATTTTATCTTGGAAGGATTATCTGATTCAGTAAAGAACAAAGTAGGACAATGTTCATCAGCTAAAAAACTTTGGGATAAGCTACATAATCTCTACTTTGAATAATATCGCATCACAGAGCCAAATAATTATAAAGAAGATATAGGTACAAAACAAGAAGAAATATGCTTATCATGTCAGATAGATTCAGAAGAAGAAGAGTGCTAAATCAACAAAAGTGAGTTATTTTTATTTACTTGTGAGGAGCGCAGACATCTGGAAATTGAATTCCCTTATTTGAAGAATGAAAAAGGAAAGGATCTTCAAGCAAAATTAATCAGTGCTCTAGATGAACTAACAAAATAAAGGAAGAAGAACCAGCCACTTGAGGAACAATTATTCAAGAAGAACTCTCAACAAAGTTCTGAAGAATCCCAATAGGTCATCATGAAACTAAAATCTCAAATAGAAGAAGCCAGAAAGATTGAAGAAACCTACAAAATTCAGATGGAAGAGAAGTAGTGTTTGGAATTTAAAATAGAATCACTAATAAAGGAAGCAATGAAAGAGAAGCAGTGTTTGGAAACCAAAATAAAGGAAGAAGAAAAGAGAGAGAAGATATTGATAGATCATCTTAAGGAAAGAATTGACGGCTTGAATCAACTTGAAGAAAAATATGGTCAAGAAGAGAGAAGACTTGAAAGCTAAATCATCTCCTTGAAGATCCAACTTGAAGAAGCAAAGCAAATAGAATAATTCATGAAGATTCAAATTATGAAAAAATAAGAAGAGGTTGAGAAGCTTGAAGAAGAAGTTGTCACATTGAGAAGTAAAATCTTCAATCTCAGTAAGAATGTTGAAGATAATAGAGAATGAAGAGAAGCATTCCAGGTTTCCAGAAGAGAAGAATGAAGAAAAGAGTAAGAGTTATGCAAAATTACTCAAAGGAATAAATCATGGTCTGCAAGAATCAAAGAAGAATGAGTATAATAGAGATACATCTTCAACAAGACCTACCACATTCAATAACCAAAGAAGATTCAACCATAATGAAGGGGTCCACAGAAGAGAAGATCATGATCAGCCAAGGTAGGAATTCAGAAGGACTACACAACAAAGAATATAATTCACTCATATACAGGAAGGTTTGGAGAAGAAATGAAAAACGATAAGATTATATCAATAAGGAACAGGTTCAAGAGATTTTACTTTCAGGAATTGTAGTGCGAGATCAATCAACAGGTAGAAAGGAAGGAGTCAAAGTTCGCAGAGATGATGAGTCTACGGAAGAAAAGAAATATTATTGTGCATCAAAGTGGGTATTTCTATGAGCCATACGGCTTGGATACTCCCAATAAATGTGTATGTTAAACAGTGGGAGTCAGTGCAGTAGCTACATCAAATCAGAGAGCTATCCTTCGAGTAGGTTGAAGTATTTTCATAGACATAGTCAGATCAGTCATGTAGCAGAAGTACAGAATGATAGACTGATAAATTGAGAAGTAGTGTTCCCACACAGGTATCAGTCGACAATTACAGAAGTAGAAGATTTTTATTGTATTCAAGAAAATATATCCTTAGTACAGGTTGTTCCAGACATGTAGAGTTTGGTTTGTATATAGAGAAGACCAATGGACACATTTGACATGTAATGTTTAGTTGTAGCAGATTCAAGAGAAGTCTTCATAATAGTATAGTTACATATGGGTCAACATTGTGGACAGTTGAGTAGCATAGTTATGGAAAGTGTGTGTCACATGGATAGAGATGGATTCATGAGATGCTTAGCATGTACAAAAAACATGGGTCAGAGAAGATGCATAGAAAAATATTTACAATTGGAATCAGTGGAATCAGTTGGAATCAGTTGGTCATAGAAAGGCATGCAGTGAAAGTCACAACAGAATAGGGAAAGAGAAACCATCAGCAGAATCTATATCATCAGAAGGACATTTTTTAACAATACGGAGATTGTTGAGTAGTTGGTTTGGACAGTTGGTTGTCATTGATGTCAACCCTTGGAGACTAATCTTGAAGATTGATGTCAACCCTTAGATATTGATGCCAACCCTTGGAGAGGTCCAGAGAATTTAGATATTTGATTGACATTTGTATGATCAAGATTGATGATGAGTTAGTTGGGTACATTTGATGGAGTCTACATGTAACCCTGGAGGTGTGGTTTTGGAATGTGAAGTTTATTAAGGAATATGGACATGAAGGACAATTCAATTGTAGGTAAGACTATCATAGATGGATATTACACATCATTCCATTTCTGTTGATATGTGGAATGCCACATGGTTCCTCATGGTTAGGGATATATGACCTTGTGAAGATGGTAGCCCAGAAGAATGGGCAAGAAGCCCCTAGTTGGTTACAAGTCTTGGTCAAAGGGTAAAGTGGTTGTAACAAGAAATACCTTAAATAAGGAAAGAGGTTACCTAGCATTAGTATAAATACACCTCAAAGAGTCTCTCATTTTAACACACACACTTACATTGAATATTGATATTATGAATGATATGGTCTAGTATTGTGATCTTTTGGCTAGTTTGTGATGACATTTTTCTGAAGTTGTGAAGGTCTGAAGTACAGAAAGTTTCAGAGTTGTATAAAAATGGCAACCCTAGTTTTCTGAGGTTATATGTGGGTTTCATAAGGATAGATTGTGTGCATATGTGTGTTGCAGAAGGATAGGTCGCATACACCTGCAGACTGTAGGAGGATAGTTCATGGATCTGAGGAAAATCTTTGAAGAAGAATGGTTGGTTGCGTTGTAGCAAGGTTTGATGGTACAACACAGTTGCTACAGGATCTTAGATGGTATGCTTCAGGTTTTCATGAGTAAAGGTATGTATTTTATGTATTTTTTTTAGGCTTGTATCTTGGATGGTATGGAACATGCTTAAGGCATGTCTTATAGGCTCTTGATGGTACATGATTGCATATGGTTGACATTATATTGTTACATGCTTGGGACATACTCTTGGTACTTGGTATATGGTTGTTATGGTTCATTTTTAGAGGCACATATTTGTGATATTGGCATATACATTACGCTTATCTTATGGTACATGGAATGATTGAGAGTGATATGGTATATGGTTGAGACACATTTCATGGTATATGGTATATGGTACATGGTACGGTACAGGTGTTGGTGTACATTATTGATGTACATGATTGATACATGGTTTGGTACATGATTGGTACTTGGTATATATCATTGATGGTTGAGTCATATGGTATAGGTTGAGGTGCATGGTTGATGTATGGTTTGGTACAGATTGAGGTGCATGATTTATGCACATTTTGGTACAGGTTGAGGTGCATGGTTGATGCACCGTTTGGTATAGTTGTTGGTGCATGGTTGATGCACTTGTTGTGGTATAGGTTGTGGTACACGGTTGAAGCTCGGTATGGTACAAGTTGATGGTTTTGTACATGATTTAGTACATGTTATTGGATAAATCGGTAGGTGCGTACACTAACCGATCTCCCTAGATCCACCTGGATCTAGAACAAAACAGGACAGGACATGACTCTTTCTCTAAGTTGCAGTCATTGAATCTACTACCGAGAAGGAATGAGTGATGTACCTTTATATTGCTTCCTTAGGTATTTGTTGTTCCTACTTCACTCCAGTGCTCTTGTGAAATCAGGTCCAAGACAACAAAAACCAACCAAAGTGAAGATAACAAAGTATATTCAATGTCAACCTATGCATATGATCAAGGACTTATGCAATAAAATAAGAGTGATTTTATGGGAAAGGGACATGTCGTTGTATTATATTAAATGAAAGTAGAAGATACAACCAGATCGGCTTGATGTCGCAATCTTCCTCTTAGAGATCCTCGGTTCCAACACACACACTTGCTCTACACTTGCATGAAGAAGATCCAGTACAACTTGATAGACAAATAGAGTCTTCAAGATTCAATCCAAAAAGAGTTCTTCACACAATTCTTTCATCAATTCTTTCATCAATCTTGTTTAACCTCTTCCTTGAGAAACCTTTCATTATATAGGAGAAGGAGAGATGGTTAAAGGGATGAGGATGATCTCACTAAATCTGAGAATTCAGTAGGATGCCAACTATGTGAATGCCAACTCATTTTCTAGAAGATACTCTTCTAGAACCTTCGTAACTTCCTCTTCCTTTCAAGCTTCAAAACAGGTTCACACCCTACCTATAGAGTAGACTGCGAACACCTTGCAGTCTAGGTATAGGGTTGCCTGCGAAAATCAAGATTCTCTCACCCTACAACATAGTCAACCTGCGAACTCATCTTAAAAATATGTTATGTGGAAGAATACAGCAGTCACTTTTCTCAGGTAAAAATTCATTATGAGAGCTTGAACACATAATTGTAGAGACATCACCAGAGTGACCAAAATAATGTGTAACAAAATTCCCCCCAAAGTATGAGGCTAGAACTCGTGACAATCGAAGTAATTTGTAAAATGCATGTGTGTGTCAGAAACAAGGAGTGCACCTAATCAGAAACCTGTAAACAACCAAGCATCTGCAGAATATAATACCAATTTTGAGGTAGGCATTCCCATGCTCAGATCACAAAAGAATGAAATCATAAACGTAGGCCATGGCCACCAATCATACACCATGGATCCATGTCGCCAAAATGCTACATAGCCACCAGGAATACACTATGGATCTATATTAGAAGACTCGAATTAAGACATAGCCACGCAACATACAAAGTGGATCTATGTGTCGATACAAATCATACATACTCCATCGCAACTTGGATAAAAAAGATGAGACCCGGGGTCTTCAATCCTATCACCTAAAAGTACGAATATAGCCATGTGATTACATGTGTTGAAGTTGAACATGGTAGAAACCACTCGATTATCGATCATTGATGAAAACCATTAACAAGTGCGATGGAAATCACCATTTATGTCAATGACTCCCAAGGTACCGAAGTACAATCTGAACGAATGTAAATGAATGAGATGAAGTCAAACACTCGATGGAATCTCTCGATCAAGGACCAATGATGTGAAACCCCTGTCAAAAGAGAAGAGACCTGTCATTAAGGCATGCAGGTTCTAAGGTACTAAATGATTTCTAAGTCTTATTCCCGTATAATGAGTTGGAGTCGACGGAAAAAGACTCGTCAAAGGAGGGCCTTGATGTATCCCCCATCAATGACATGAAATAAGTAATAGATTTTGAGGGTGAATGAAAGTATGAATATGATTTGAAACGGACACAGGGAAGGCCGACATGGTAAGAATGGACAACTGTAGATGGCCAACTCAATGGAGGGCTCATTTGAACTTCTCTTGAACATATGAACGACACGACAAAGGACTTGGCAGCACTAACTCAAAGACGACCCAAGATATGACCTTGTAGCAAGTCAGACGAGAGACAAATGGATTTCCCAAACCGGATTCAAATGATGAATAGAGGTGTCATGTTCAAGAGCGATGCTTATTTCCATTAATACGAATACGAAAACACATCCCTTTCCCAAAATTTCTCCCACCATTTCTGGTGAGTACCTCTTTATTTTTACACAATCTTAAGGAGGATAACATATTTTTTTCGATGTAAGCTCATCCTTCGGATGAGTGCCTCAAAGCACATTTAACGAACCCTAAGAAGGAGTGGTTCGGTCCTATAAGGGCCTTTCGATGTTTTTTTAACTAGTCCAAAGATAGAAAACTTGGGGGTTTTTTATGTTTTGAGAGTCTGAAAAACACTTAAAGAGAACGCTCCCAGTTCCTTTTTCGTAAATGAGTTTGACAAGACCAAAAAAGTGATAAACTATCGCCCGTCGAACATTTTCTTCAAATAATTTAACGAGCGTGAAAAGAACAAGATCGCTCGGCAATATTTTCATTTTTATGGAGCGTGAAAAGAGATTATAGGATACTCCCTTGCGTTCGTCGTTTTCGTGTTACCATGACGAGTTTGAAAAGACGATAAAAAGTATACTCGGTTGTGTTCTCATGTATTTTTTAGCGCGAGAACGAATGAAGACTGAGCTTGATGTTTTTCCTATAAAAACCCTAAAAAAGTAGTCGTACATGTGACAGAAAAAAGAAAAAATACTCGTACACCGTCGTTCAAACTTCGAATTCACTATATCTGCGAAAAACCATACTCACAAGGCTATTAGGGTATTAGGTTTTTTAAGCAAAGAAATAAAAATAATATAAAAAATCAACAAGAAATAGTAAAAAGTGAATAAATATGGGTGAAAAAGTCTTTTTTACCATTTCATTGTTACTTTGCCAAAAACTTGTCCAACATACCTCATTTTCCCCCAAATTTCTTTGCTCGATTGCGGGAGGTACAAGTGATCATTCGGAAAATGGTTTCAGCCAACGAGGTAATCTCCTGATTTTCCAACTTTTCCGTGGTTTACTTTTGATTTTTATTGGCAATTTTAGAGTTTTGAGTCCATTTTAGTGTCAGTGGGTGCGCTCAAGAATTCTCACAGGTGGGCCATTCAGGACCTGTGAGAATATAATATTTTCACAAGTGGGCTTCAGTGCACCTGCGAGAATCTCGCACTGTGCAAAAGCTTCACCTGTGAGGGATGAAAAATAGATTTTTGTGTGTGGTTTTTCTCAATAAAAAATTATGCAAGAGGTTAAAACAAGTTGTTGACTTCCTTCTCATGGCTCCATTGCAGGTGTTGACTATCACGATATTGGAATGGAGGGAAAGAGAACACGAGGAGAATGATGTCATTGTCGGGAATGATCTGGGTACAGTCGCTGCCCTTCGGGAATGTGGGCTCTTAAAAAAATTTAGGATCTGAGGCATGAGAGCCCAACTCAGATTGTTAGAGTACCTGGTCCACATGTAGGATGTGGATCAACATTTATTTCATGTAGGGGTCCACACATTGACACTAGATATCGAGGATAGATATTTCCTGACAAGGTTTTCACGACGTGGATACCATGCTACTATGACCGGAGGTAGAGGCGGAAGACTTCCTATGAGCGAGTATGTTCACCGACATTGTGTTCCTGAGGCAGAGAGAAGCAAGGGTAAGGTTTACATTTGGGGGGTCCAATATTTGACCCTACAGAATATCTTGTTTACCATTGCACGCATGGCTAGGAGTTCATCTCCGCACATGGATCTCCATAGCTATTTCCAATACGCAATAGAGTGCACAGAGCCTCACGTTTTTAACTAGTCGGATGCAGTTCTCCGCACCATGAAGAGGCAACTGACAAAGTGCAGAAGGGGTGACCTGAAGCAGTTCAGGTACGGGTCACTTTTGGTGTCATTCTTCCTCGAGAGGGTCCCACTATTGCAAATACAGGTAGATTGGGGTTTACCGGCCCCACAGGATCCAAGGATGATGAGGTGGTGTAACCTCATGGCTCGACACATAGCAGGGCCTATAATCAAGTATAATGATTCATTTTTTGACTGGTTGAGGCCCCAGATACTGATGATCGATGACTATGCATATGTCGGTTTGGATTTCTGAGGAATCCGGATTTGGTCCTACCTGAGGATGCTCAGTGGGGTGACTTAGGTGAGAAGTACACATTTTGTTCTTTTTTAATGTTTTTGCAAATTTTATTATATAAAATGTTTTTATGTTTATCCAAGGACTAATCAAAAAAATTCTTTTGATGACACATATGTGGGGTTGTATTGACCTCCAGGAACATATCCCATTCACAGGCGAGGAGAAGTGGCTCTAGTGGAAAGATGGGATGCCGAGGACTATGAGGCAGTGGAACAGAACTTAGAGGGGTTGACTGTGGATGTCCCAGACATCGCTATTGGGGAGATCTCGAGACGTTATCAGCGCCATACTGTGGGCATGTCTGAGTCTCTTAGTCGACTGCTCCATAGGGTAGCCCGAGCAGTTGTATGTTATCATGAGCGTCATTCGTGATGCTATTTTGTGGAAGCTATGGGATTCATATTTTGAGATTTTTATCGTTGGACATAAACTTTTTGTAAAAAATTTTGATCATTTTATACATATATACAGCTTCTACCGGCTTATTTTGTGTTGTATAATACATGTGATGTGTGATTGGTTCATAAATGTCCCAAATGTTTGTCTAACACATAATTAGCTAAGGCATCAGTCAATGTATTTAGACATATAGGAATGTGCTGATATTCGATATAATCAAAATAACGTTCCAAGAGGTGAATTTGTAAATATACTCGTAATAAAGTAGGACTTCGGATAGCATAGATATTACTTAACTGTAGTACTACTAGATGCGAATCGAGTCATATAACCAAGTGTCGGATATCAAGCGAAATAGCATCAATCAAAAATTTGATGATGGCGCTATATTCTGCAATATTATTGGTCGCACGACCAAGGCACACACCTTATAGACTGATAAGTTCATTTGTAGGTGTGTAAATTACCCATGCATCAGAAGCAAGGTTCTGAGTACTACGACTACACCATCGGCGAAGACAATGTGGGGTAGCGAAGACTCTAACATATGGAAACTAAGCACAACACAAGATAAACGGTCGAGGGAAGAGACCAAATAACAAAAAATCATACTAAAGTAACACACAAAAAGTATGATACAATAAAATAAAAGCACTCATGCACAAGTGATCTTAAGCATAGTACTTCTTTAAGTACAACCCATTTCTAGGTTCACTCAAAGGGATACAGTCGTAGTCCACCAACTCATAAGCTCCTTTCTCCAACACTCGTCTGACGATATAAGGACCTCGCCACATAGCTTCAAATTTTCTGTCTCCTAGCATATACTGATCTTGTTCGTAAAGGAGAACCAAATCACCTTTGGATAAAACACATGGCTTGACATGTTTGTCGTATTGGGATTTGATGCATTTCTTCTGGGTTTCTATAACTATGGTGGCATCGCAACGGGTTTTGTCTAGTTGCATGATATACAACAGACGCTCTTCTTCGGCAGAAGTTTTTGGGAGAAGTTTGATGGCTAGTTTTAGAGAAGGTATCTCACATTCAATCGACAAGATGGATTATAGACCATAAACTAACCGGAAATGTGTAAGCCCGGTAGAAGTTTTAATGGATGTCCGGTAAGCCCACGATGCTGAAAACATTATCGTGTGCCAACTCATTTTGTGAATCCCTATAATTTGTCAAAGCATGGTAATGAGAACTGTGTTTATTGCTTCAACTTGGTCGTTGGCTTGTGGGTAATAGGGTGTTGAGTTTTCATGGCGAAGACCCAACTTTTTTGTGAGTTCAGACATCATGAAGTTTCTAAAGTGGCTACCGTGATCAGTAATGATAGCTTGAGTAACACCAAACCGAGCAATGATGTGATTGAATAAGAATAATGTTGCAGTCTTTCTGGTATTGTCGAATGTTGGCATCGCCTCGACCCATTTCATAAAATAATCTATGGCTACAATAATGTATCCATGCCCCCCAGCCGAGTGAGGGTGACATGTCATGAAATCGATACCCCATTTTGCAAAAGGACCAATGGACACCATAGGGTGTAGAGGAGCAGGGTGTGATCGTATTTTGTTGTTGTAGGTTTGGAAGCGTGGAATTTTTGGACAGAGATTATACAATCGTTGAATAAATAAGGCCAAAAATACCCCGCTCGTAAGATCTTCTGGCCAGTAGCATACCCAGACATGTGACCACCACATGCTCCAGAATGGAAGTCATTCAGGACTTTCTCAGCTTCGTCAAACGTGAGGCAACGTTGAAAAACAGGTCAATCCCACAACGATAAAGAGTATCACCAAGGATAATATACTGACAGGCTTGGTAGCATATTCAACGATGGTTAGTCCTAGACAAATCGGGCCAGAAAGTCTAAGTCTGGAGATATATGATGATATCCCCATACCAAAGGTCATCGGACCTGATCAGGAAAAGGGATTCATCGGGTAATGAATCCTCTGCTACATTTTTCGTCTCAGAACAGGGAAGGTCGCATATCAACTTGGCAAACACCAAGGATTTATTGGACTTAGCGCATTTGAATTCTAAGTCAAACTCCTAGAGTATTACGATCCATTTCGAGTATTTTCCCCCTAGTAATTGGCGTGTAAGAATGTGCTTCATAGGGTTGCAGTTGGAAATCATAGTAGTCTTGTGTAAAAGGATATAGTGCAGGAAACGTTGAAAAGATTAGACGATGGCCAAGCCAGTTTTTCAACATGTAAATAATTGGTTTTGGCAGTCGTGAGATTTCGAATCAAATAATAAATGACATGTTCGTCATGAGAATCATCCTCCTAGACTAGAACCATAGCAATGGTAGAGTTTGAGGCTGCAAGATACAGGAAATAATCTCGACTGTAATCGGGTGGGAAAAGTAGTGGGGTACGGGTTAAGGTCAATTTTAAAGCGTCGAAAGCTTTGTTGGCAGTGGTATCCCATACAAATTCAAAACCTTTCTTGATCAGGTGAGTAAAACCAAGAGTTAACTTAGCATAGTTTGGGATGAAACGATGTAGAAAGTTTGCCTTCCCTTACAAACTTTGTAGTTGGCAAAGTGAGGAAGGAGGAGGGAGATTGAGAATTGCCTCGACCTTCAAAGGATCTACCCTGATCCCTTGATGTGAAACAATAAAGGCTAGAAGTCAGTCGGATTCTACACAAAAAACACATTTGTGGGGATTCAAGCGTATATGGTAAAACTGACAACGAAAGAAAATGGCGCGGAGGTGTGTTGGATGATCTACATGGTGCATGGAATGAGCGGGTAAGTCATCGAGATATGGCTGCACAATGTGCTTTATATCATGAAAGGCATAAGACATAGCACATTGAAAAGTTGCGCCGACATTCTTTAAACCAAATGGAAGTTTCTGGTAGGCGAAAGTGCCCCAAGGACAAATAAAAGCAGTCTTGTGTTGGTCTGCGGGTACGATATTGATTTGATTATATCCAAAGAAACCATCCATCAGAGAGAAGATTTCACTTCCATCACAATCTTCGACGATCTGGTCAACGAAGGGGGTAGGAAAGTTGTCTTTAGGACAAGCTTTATTAATGTCTTTATAATCAACACACACGCGGATCATACCTTGTTTCTTGTTGACCAAAACAATATTGGAAACCCAGTCAGTTAGAGCCACAGGGTAAATAAAGCCATCTTTGAGAAGTTTATCAACTTCAAGCTGGATAGTGGTTGCTTTACGTGGGTGGACCGGATGAAGTCATTGTCATACAGGTTTAGCGCCCAGGTATGTCTTAATCTCGTGTACAATAATGTCAGGGTCAATACCCGACATTTCTTCATAGCTCCATGCGAAGACGTCACAAAATTCTTGGAAAAGAGACTTGTAGGTGACAACTTTGTCATGGGAACACAAAGCTCCAATATGCACATTTTCGACAACTCCAAGTTTTATGGATATGTCGAGGGGGATCGTGGGTGATATATTACTTAAGTTCCCTTCGTAGAACATATCATGTGTAGACTCAGGAATGGTAGAAATGACGACAATGGTCGACGGGGTCAAGATCCATTGGTAACTCTCAATGGTGTGTTGTTCTAGGAAGAGGATGGGACGATGATTTCCATCGTCCCAAGGGGTATCTTCCCTAGACATTACAGACATAATCATCTCATCTGTAGGAAAAATGACGCAGAATGGATCCAGAGAAAAATCACCAAGAGAGGGGGTAGAAGGGGTTGTCGATTGAATGTCTTGATAAGTGGATTTGACTGGACTCAAAGGCATTTGGTCGCCATAACGAAGATGATCTTCGAGTTTGGGTACTATCCATAGGTCGTAAGATGCAGGGGTTTCTCGAAGAAAGGTGGAAATCATATTGATCGAGGTGACGAACGGATGTGGAACATTGGGTGGTGGAATGGGAAAAGTACCCATCAAAGAGGAATCTTTAAGAAGACCAACACCGACATTCTCATATCCAGGGGGTTTTTTTGCAATGAAAGGTACACTTCCGGTACATGCATCGGAGTTAAAGAAGACTAATTGGTCCACCGTAATTACTTTTCCTTGATGTGGGAAATGTACGACACAAAAAAGAGTGGACACAACTGCGTGCATGGAATCGATCCAGCTACGGCCAAGTAGAAGGTTGTAATCGAGAGGAGCGTCAAAGACCTCCACTTCAACGTTGACCATTTTTCCTTCTAACGTAATAGGCAATGAAGGGAGGACACCGTAAGGCTTAAAACTAGAGCCATTGAAGGCTTTGAGCATGTTGTGGGATTTAGTTAAAGGAGGAGAGTTGATGGCTTTCCAGCAGGTAATAGACATGACACACATCGAGGCACCCTCATCAATGATTGTTCTACAAATGTTGTTGTCGGAGATAATAACTTGTATTTGGAATGCGAGTTGAGGGGGTAACCATGGAATGTGATCTTCCAAGTCAAAAATTATAAAATTTGTATTGGTAGGGTAGATTCCACCAATAGCTTTCAACAGTGCCTTATGTTGTATAGGACAACTCTGAAGGACTTTGAGGGCTAACATCGCGGACGGTGCTTGGTCCAGATCTTCGACAATACTATAGTTCTGGACCGCACGTGCATGAGGATTGAAAGAAGATTTTTGGACAACACCCTTTAGGGGAGGGCGAAGAACTGTATCTAGGCTCGATCGTTCGAGATGAAGAGGACCATTGGTAGGTGGAGTCGTGGGAGATGGTTGGACCAACGAAGGAGGTATTTCATCAACCTTCTCTTTGGAGGAAGAATAATATTTGGCTCGAGTGGTAAGTGTGATGCCATTCTTCTTTGAATCACCTGTACACATTAAGACATAGGATGTAGTGGAGGGGGAAGGTTGGTCATGAATGACCAATTGGGCATGTTGCTGAGAAGGGAAGGGTTGTGACAACATGGTCGGAGTAGGTGGTTTTGGGGTCCCTTGAAGGAACTTAGTAACCTCAGCTCATCTTGGACAATCCTTAGTGTAGCGATCATCACCACAGATAAGACAAGGGTATTGCGGTTTGCACTTATCCTTATCGTCAACAGGTTGTGTTTTGGTCTTCTCAGATTGCAGATTATTTTTATCCTCCTTGTTCTTACCCTTCCCTTTTTTGGATTTATTTTTTTCGGCGGGGTTATATTGAACAGAGTTCACCTCAGAATTCTTTCCAGTGGGAGGCGTAGGAGATGATGCATTTTGAAAATTATAAGCAATGGATTTGGGGTTGTTACTAGAGGCTTGGAGGGAATGGGGATGGGCATGGAAAGTTCCAATCACACCGTTAGCTGCATGAGAAGCAGCAGGAGTAGTTGAAGTATCGTAAGTAAAAGGACGAGGTGTGTCATAGATTAAGTCATAAAGAGTACCCGTTTGTGAGTAAACAAGGTCGAGGTATTGAGCACGACTGATCGCTTGATCTTCTATGACAACTCCACCCATGGTGATGTCACGAGCGATGTCATTCATGAATGATTTCTTGAACCACTCTGCCAGCAACTGATTGGGAAGTTCGAGTTTGATGAGACGTTGTCTTCGTCTCCACTCATGACTGTGATCAGAGATATGAGTGGCTTTGGTTTGTTTAAAAGAACTCAAAATTTTAGTTCCTGATTCATAGTGGATCTGTAACTAGTAGTGGGTGAGGAAGGCCATAGCGAGGGTGTTGAATTCGGTGAAGAATCCTCGTGGTAATTTTATATACCACTTCACGGTGGAACCTATGAGAGTTTTTTGAAAAAGGCGTAAACAAATAGAGTCATCCATCAAAGAGTTGGATGAACACCAAAGGTGAAAAGTCATTACATAATTGTCCGGGTCCTATCCTGGTTTACCATCGAATTTAGGGATGTCGGATGGTAGTTTGGTCGGTATCGCGGGCCATTGAGGAGAGTGACGGATCAGATCATTTAAAATTCTCGATAGATTAGGGAGGTCTAGGGTGGCTAAGAAGGGTAACTGTCTATTCACGTGTGGTTACTAGTGACTTTGGGGAGGGAGCCTTGTAGGTATACCAGTGGGACCATAAACAGTTTGCATATAATGCGAAGATCCGGGAAGATTTGGTTGTTGGTGTGGAGGAAAGTAATTTATAGGGTTGTATTGGTTGGGGTTGTTCCCTTGAACATGGGTGTGGGGTTGAGCGTTTGAGCCCCAAATAGGATTGGATGTACATGGATATGATTGGCCTATACTAGGGGGTATGAAGGATCTAGCTTGAGGTTGTTTCCCCCCAGTCGAGTGAGGATTATTTTGGATAAGATAGTTCCAATACTGGGCCAAGGATGGAGGTATGTTCTGTCCATAGGGTGGGGTAGGTGGGGGTTACCCTCCAATCGGGGGTTGTGTCCCAATTAGGATTTGTCCTGCAAAAGGGGATTTGGTTTGGACTCCTTGGTGAAATTGTCCACTGACAAGAATCTGGTAATTAGATGTGAAAGATGGGATGGTGCCACTAGGGTCAGTGCCTCCAATAAAGGATGGAAGAGGTCCTCTGAAAGGGGGTCGAGGAAGTGTCAGAATGAAACCAAGAATGAGATGGTTCCCAGAAGGAGTGGAAATGCCAGGAGTCCCGGATGGGAATTGTGTAGGAGCGGGAATAGAAGAATTCAACACATGATATCTGGGGGGAAGTGTTGGGGTGAATCTAGGAAAAAGAAGCATGCCAATGAGATCTTGGCTAGCCACCGTAATCCCGATGTGAGAATGCATAGTATCTAGGACCATTGTGTAATGGACCATTTGTAGGGGGATAGTCAAGATGTGGTCAGCTGGCGGAGCATCTGAACCAGGAAAATAATAGGTAGTAGTAAAAGGTATTGCATCTGGATCGGATGTTTTGGGCAGCTTAGGTGTGACAGTGATATCAATGCCTGCTCCTGATCCAAAGAGATCCCGTCTAAAAATTCCAGTTGTCCAAAGAGGATCTTGACCCTTGGGTCCTTTGAAAGGTCTGGTTGGTAATCCAGAAGACTCAACAATTATTTCTCAGGAAGAATTCACTCGAACAATACATCTCACGAAGTCGGGAGGAAGTTGGAAGTCCTCTCGAGAATTGGTAATTTGGAACCATTCTAAAGATTTAGTTCTTTCCACTTGTGGAGTGGCAATGTCTTGGACTTCACTCTATTGAGGAGAGCCCTCCTATGAGTTGGTAGGCAAGGGTTAAGAACCTTCCAAATCTTTTGGGGGTAGGCCTTGGATTCTACGTGAACGATGAGGAGGGTCATTTGTGATTGAGTTAAAATATTACGAAATAAATTCTATGGCCAATGTTATCACTGAAATTTCGTCCGCACAGGACGACAAGAACTCCTCATCATCAGCACAGAAAAACAGGCATTCATGGCACAAGGATTAAATCCACAGCACAGCAAAAGGGCCAAAAACTATACAAAAATGGCTAAAAAATCAAAAAGCGCAGCATACCCACTAAAAATGAGCGCGCGCGCGCAACATC
>ML779831.1:119015-199890 GCA_009831015.1 Picea engelmannii | reverse complement strand
CTGTTCCTTTCAAGATTCAAAACAGGTTTGCACCCTACCTATAGAGCAGACTACGAACTCCTCACAGTCTAGGTATAGGGTTGCCTGCAAGAATCAAGATTCTCGCACCCTGAAACATAGTCAACCTGTGAAATCATCTTAAAAATATGTTATGTGGAAGAAGATAGCACTCACTTTTCTCAGGCAAAAAGTCCTTATGAGAGCCTGAACACATAACTGTAGAGACATCACTAGAGTGACCAAAATAATGTGTAACAGTACATGTTTGAGACACATACCTTGTGATGGTATGTTGGTGACCTTGGTACATTCTTGGTAGACGCATGTGTTGGTGATGTTGGACATCTAGTTGAGAGGTCTCCTTAGTATATGAACCATGTGAGAGGATCTAGTTGAGTATCGGTGAAAATGATAGGTTGGATAGGTTGACAGTGATAGGTTGGATATAGTGATAGATTGACAGGTTACAGGTTTATGTGGCAGTGGTAGTGAAAGTGGCAGTGACAGTTGCAGTGAAAGTGGCACTAACAGTGACAATGAAAATGGCAGTGATTTTGGTAGTGACAGTTGGTCTACATTTATATTTCAGAGTGGTAGGATGAGGAAAGGAAAGGGGGTTATACCCTCCTTCCAGTTGGAGATGGAGACTCAAGGAATTGGAGCTTCCTTCAAGTTGGATCCTGAGAATTAGGTGGTTGTAGCCACCTTCCGGTGGAAGATGGAGAACCCAGGGGTTGTAGCCTCCTTCTGGTTAGAGTCAAAGAATTCAGGGAGTTGTAGCTTCCTTCGGGTTGGATCCTGTAAATAGGGGGTTGTAGTCTCCTTCTAGTTGCATTTGGGGAATTCAGAAGTTGGTTCTTCCTATGAATGAATTCTTGATATATATAAAGAAATCATTACGTGGTTTTCTCCCATTTGGGTTTCCACATAAATACGGATGTATTGTGTTCTTGATGTGATGTTGCTTATGATTACATGCTTATGATATATATATTGAATGCAATCACAGATGATACATTGATGATAAACTATTGAACATTGTTGATAAAGTGAAAGAATATATATTGTGGTTAAAAGTGGTATAAAGTGCTCATATTGATTCACCCCCCTCTCCCTCTTAGTATTCCAACAATTTTCCCATACATTCAACATGCATAAAACAAGGTATTTAATAAGTGTCAAAATTTTCATTATTTGAGGTTTGTTATGGATTTTTTCACAAATACCTTTTGATTTGATTTACTCAAACATGGTATCAAGTAGCAAGCATGAATGAGATGAGTTCCTAATGCCATTATTTGATTTGTGGAGGCATAAGGAGTATTCAAGAATAGGCACAAAAGGATTTAAATGAATATAGGTTGATATACAAAACCTAATATGATCAACATAAACATTATCGTAGCTTTAAAGTCAAAGATATGGTATGGTTGTGCTTATCTAAAGAGAAATTAAAGGGAAAAAGAAAGAAACACAAACCCATTTAGTACGGACCCTTTAATTTTTTAGAGTGAGTGGGTAGCAATGTACGTTGGCTTGAGCTTGCACCTTACATGAGTATTTATTCAATGGTGCATGTCAAATTGATGAAGCTAAATGACTTTCAATGCTAAAATCTTTTTATAGCATTGAGTTGATTCGAACTAAAACAGATGAGTTGATTCCCAACAAATAGGCAATTGTAGATGGAAATCAAATTTTGGACAAAAATATTTGAAGGAGTCAACATGGTGATCTAAAGTTATATAGAATTGGAAAAAAGGTTGGGCTTCCCCAAGTAACAAAGTATTATAGTGCACAAAAAGTTCAACGATTATTTTTAGACTTATAAATATTTGAAGTTTATGAGGACCATCAAACTTCAAGTGGAGAGGTATAATTTGTTAACAAGAATTGTTGAACTAACATTAGGAAAATGGTTAAAAATAAAAGTAAAAGGATTGGTATTATTTGGATCAAACAAACTCAACAAGGATATTATTAGATGGAGGCGAGAGAAAGGGAGATTATTAGACAAAGGACATCAAGAGGAATTTCCATGAAGGAAGGGATTAATGGAAGTCTTCTCGACATAGTTCCATTGATTTCAATATCACTGATGAAGGCGTAAGCAATGATAGTATATTTGGTATTGATCATAACTATGGGGGTATCACTGATGGAAGACCCATCAATAAAGTAGAATCTCATTGTTGTCATTTCAATTGATGTCAACTCCACCTATTATGTCTAAGTTGAACCTCCAGTAGGTTGAACACAAAATATTCGATGATAATGACTCAAGTAAGTCAATAACAATAAATTTGACCATTATAGGAAGTTGAATAGCTTATAATTACTTCTTGATGAATTTCTTATTTAAGGAAGCCCAAAACACCAAGATGTAGTTTGGTTGGTTCCATTTAATGCCTTCTTTAAATAAGTTACTCTAGTTTCCCAATTGTCCAAATACAATGTAGTTTAGGTTGCTCGTCATTGGTTATATTCGCTATAAACATTATTCCTATGAAGGCTTGAGGGTTAAAATATCATTAATCTATTCTATGACCCAATTGGAATTGTTACTAGTGTAATTGTCGAGATTTGTTTTAACATCTATCATTTATAAGATTCTTTGGTTTTAATTTCCCATGAGGGTTTTCTCTAGTTATAAACATGTGTAACACACCCAACCCATAAATACCCTTCCTTTGGATGGGGCATCAATTTTTTTTTCTTCCTAAAACTCTCAAATCCTTATTCTGAGGTCTTCATCCTCTTATACTCCTATGTATCTTTCTAACGACTATTACCGGCTCAAAATCTGATCCTTGGTTTGCAAGATACAGCCTCCCGAAGTTATTTAGGCACTCTTAGTTGGGGTCTTCGGCATTCGGCGTTGAAAACTTATTTTTCCTAATCCCTGAAGTCCCAAAATATCATCATGTGGCCTTAGCCATTTGGTGATCAGCGTTTGGCATTTTACATTGAACACCCCTTTTTCGACGTTCAACAGTTAGCAATCGACGGTTGACGTCCTACGCTTTCAACATCTTCATAAATTTTCAATCATCGTTGAACTTTCAGCATTTAGCGATCGACGATCCTCATTGAACATTCCTTTATTATATTATTCCCAAAACTCTCAAAATTTTGAATTTATCCAAACTCCTGGAGTCCCACACACGTCACCAACCACGCTGGCTAGGGTCACATGAACAAGAAGCTGACATGTATCAAGGGCCACGAGTGACACGTGTCCTCTTTAGGGGGAAACATGTGTCATGCTATAATAGGAATAAGGGGTATGTGAATTTTCCATATTTGGGTGACACCTGGGATGCATAATGTGCATCCACAACACCTTGTACAACGTGAGGATGCCACATCATCTTGGAATGATAGCTACCCAGCCCTTCGGTCTCACGGTCAGTAAGATTCCACATAGATCCATAGATATACGTATCTCATTACTTTACAGCTCCGAACATCGGAACTTTCCAACTCCTCACATCATGAATTCCCCAAATATCCAAGTCTCTCGACTATCTAATCTGGCGCCAAGTGTCCTCATCCTACCAACGGTCGAGATTCATTTCAGCATTCGCAACTTCGGAGGTTTTCTCACTTTGTAGACTCTTGGCCACGTTCCTCTGAAGTACTAATCTTGGGACTATAGGATCGCTTGCCACATTCCTTCTCATCCAACAGCTCTAGTTCAATGGACAAAATTTTACATGTGACAAGTAGGGGCCATGTGTCACTCCACGACGCATTCACGATCGGTTGGATAATCGAGGGTGGGATTCTTAGATCAATGGTTGAGAGGGATCCTAAAGGATCTAAGGATCGATGGTCCATGTCACTTAAAAAGTTAATCATTTGAGAGTTCATCGTGTATCTTTCAGATTCATGTCTGGACCATACCTGATCCATCGCCACGTATACCTAGCATTCATGGTCAGGATTTACTCTGGCTTGCAAATATCTGAGGAAACTTGCACGTCTTTATGCTACTAAATACTCGAACTTCTGTATAGTCATTGATCTGTGGAAATGTTTCCCTCCACTTTCAACGATCCATATTACTTCACAACTCCGACATTCGACAGTTTTGGCACTAGACCACTCATGTTCTCCTGAAGTGGAACCTCGTTGAAGCGCTTAATGCTACCCTTCCTAAGTTTGATCTAACGGTTGAGAGGGATCTCCACTGGATCTCCAGATCGATGGCTCCCATCAATTTGAAACTTTGACCTTCGACTATTTTTGAGGATTTTGTATTCATAAGTCTCGAAGTCTCGAAAGAGCTAGCTCCTTTCAGACTAGCGCAGGGTTCCCAGGCCCTGGTCACATGGGTCCCTTGGGAAATCTTGTGGGATAAGCGCTAATATTTTTAGAAGAAAATGGGTTAAGGGCATGGGAATGAGCCCTCAGTTAGATGGGTGAATAGTCTGAATGGAACGCCCTTCTCCCTTCAAGTTGAACTTGACATTCCTGCTAAGGTAAACTGCAAAGGGTCATCAGAACTTAGACATTTCAGTCAATCCTACCCCAACTCTCATGTGGATTCACATCCCATGACTCTCTAGTAGATAAACTGAGATAAATCAAATATCATATAGATATCGAAGTTTACAAAAACAAATGAGAATTTCTAATAATTGTTCAAATATTGAAAGACTTAACCATAAACACAGGAATTCCATCATCGTATCCAATATATATACACATAAAATGACAATACTTATAAAAAATGGAGAATCTGAAGAAACTACTGAAAGGGGTGCATGTTTCCACCCAACCATAGGCACAACCACTCCTGGTGGATTTACCACTGGCCACCCTCAAGCTTGACCATGATGCTCTGAGAGAGATTCTTTCTCCTTGCTCCATGACAGTCAAGGTCAAAGGTTACTCTCCTCCTCCCACAAGAAATTGGAAATCTATTTTCTCTACTCCATGAAAGGAGGTCTGCATAAGTACTTCCTCAGTCACTCATCGGCCTTGTTTATCATATTGTAGTGAAACCCTACTCATGGATTCTATAAGCCAAAAACAAGCTTGCTTCTCAGTTTTTCTCTCTATTCCAGAGTCAAAAACATGCTTCTCTTCTCCTCTCGAGATTGTTCTCTCTACTCTTCTATCTTGCAGATCTATCTATGTCCCCCAAATTACCTCCTTTCTTTCCTTCCTCAACAAGGTTGTTTGGTTCCAAATCCCAATTCGTGGTCAATACTAGAAACCTTACATATGGGTACCCTACCCCATATCCTCATTAACTCTTCAGGATGGCCTTCCAACTACCATCCTGACTGGTAATTCATTTCCGGGTCATAGGATTGTTGAGGAATTACACCCAGTAGGTATTGTTCTGGTGAGGGTCATATCAACCATTCTTGGTTTCCCCTCACTATCTCTCTCAAAATGTTGGGGATAAATATATGCACTATTAATTCCCACATTTAATTATCAACCGGGGCTTGTAAGCTTCGAGGTGTAGGTGCAGGAAACACAGGATTAAAGCCTAGTCTAACCTAATCTAAAGTCGAAAAAACAATATTCAAACCCACACTGTAGAAAATTAACACTAAGGATTCATTACTGGGGGGTAGGAATAACTTAGTGCTATAAAGGCTTAGATCACAGTATTTCATGCACTCAGGGTGATGTTAGTGTGATTAATCATGGGTAGCTTACTTAAGTTTTTTGTCCTTCAATGATTATTTCCTATAGCAGATCTACACTTAAATGCAATAAAAGAAACAAACAAACGGAAATGAAATTCTCGATAGAAACTAAACTATGGGAAAGCCAAATCACAATGAAAAAAAACTAATAATGACCAATAAGTGAAATTAATCTAAAATTGGATCTCAAGAACAATTCTTCAAATGGTTACAAGTGTCAACAAAAATAAAAGTGCTCTACAGAAAATGCATGAAAGAAGAATGGATATTTGCTTAATGACAAGATTGGACAGTGAGAAATGCACTCTTTTATGTTCACCCAAATTGTTGATTTGACAATTTCTCATAAACAGTAAAAGAAATCAAAGTGTAAGAATATGGTGCAATGGTATTAGAACAATTTCTTGTATATTCTTTTATTGGATTTCCAAGCATAATTTTACAAATAAATGTCAATGAATGGGATGGTAATGAGACACTTCAATATCCAATGGTGGAATGAGAAAACAATGAAATTATAGAACAAAACACTATTACACTAATTGAAGAATCATTCCTAAGTATGTGCTAATATATATATATGCTAATCTTGAAACTAAACTTACAGCTCTACAAAAACTGAATGCAAATCAACAAGATAAAAACCAAAGTAGAAATGAAATTTATACAAAAATAAACACAAGCAATCTAATATATGAGAGTAAAATAGGGTACCAGGGTATTACTCAGAATGAGGGGACCTTCCCATGTTGAATAACCCTGCTTAAAATGCAATCATCTCAAGTGAAGAAGATGCACAATGAATCAGCGACAGTCAATTCTCCATTTTGATCAAAAACTCTATTTTAGATGATAATTAACTCCTTAAAGCTTCCTCACAAGAACAAACCTCTTACTTACAAAATCTTCATAAAACTAATGGCTCTTTCTCATAGCCCTATGAGGCTTATTCATACATGAATAATCATTGAGGAGTGGATGGTACCGAATCCCAATGCTCAGATTTCAAATATTACATTTTTAGATAAAATCCTCAAAAATCTGGGTTTTATTGCAATTTGGGAAGATTCGAGTTATGGATCTAGGAATATCTTCCCAACCAATTCGAAATTTAGAAAATAGTTTATGGGTTCTGTATCTAGATGATACTTTTAAAAACCCATTTTTCGGTTTTGCAAGATATGCTCCCATGTGTACGAAAATCGAGGTGCAAGTTGGAAGTTTGTGTTTTGTTGCTAAGTTTGGCATAAGAATTCCCCCTAAGATGGAGGTCCACACGTATGAGATGGGTGAATTATGTACCACATGTCTGCATGGAAACATCATTCTAGAAAAAAACCGTGTAGCCGATTTTCCTCTAGAAGCTTTCCAAAATTTCAAATTATTTCTAGTATTGGATTAGCATAGTTGGTACAGAATTAGAACAGTTGGTACCAGATTAGAACAGTTAGTACCAGAATCTTGTAGGAAGGGGTTTATTATTGTATGAACACAGTCACGATTATGGGTACCGGACTAATGTGATGGTAGTACTGAATGGAGCTAGTACCAGAATAGGCACAATCTGGTACTGGAAGAGGCAGAGAGCTGGTACCGGATGAACGCAAAGGTAGTATTGGATCATTGTAGAGTATTGGATGACATGGAGTGTGGGTACTGGATGGTTGTGCAGATATTGGTTGACTATAGAACCTTCTGGTACCGGATGACTTGGAGTATCGGATGACCTGCAATGCAAGTACCAGAACAAGAACAATACAGGTACCAGAACATGGGCAGTGCATATACCGGAACCTAAACAGTACAGAACATGTTGCTTGGACATAGAAACATAGGATTAAACCATCATCAACAAAAATATTGTATAATCATCCTTTTAATCACTAAAAATATGGAAAATTATGTATTAACCACATGGGATGAATAACAAGAGATAGTGGAGGTTTATGGTGTAATTAGCGATATATTATTGACAAAATGTGGGGAGAAGGTGTAATGATAAGTGTATTTGTATGACGAAAAGTATGACAAAAATGGAGCTCAACACACCCCCAAACCCAAGGATTTTCATGTCCTCATGAAAACAAGGTGAAGAACTTATGATACTTTGCTTATAGATTTATGTGACATTGTTTATTTTGTGTAAGTGTTGGTTCTTGTGGAATGACACTTTGGAAACTGCCACAGATTGATTTCAAACAGAGAAACAAAATTATCATAAAAATGGAGGAAAAGCAGTGGATGAGGTATCAAAGTGATGGTGAATGGTGTGCATATGGATAATGGTTTATAAAATGTTGGTGATGGTAGTCGTATGAACTTGGACATCAATTTTAAGACCAATATTTACTTTGTGGTTCTTTGCTTGGATAGGCAACAATGACTTCATCCTCTTTGAGATGGATTAAGAATGCTTTATGATGTACGAAGAGAAGACACTATAGATGTTGCTTTGTATTTGTATACCACATATTTCCTTTTCATTACTTGGTCTTATCACCAAAGTATATTATTCATTATGACAAGTGGAGTGACTATGGAGGGTTTCTTGAGTAGTTGTGATAATGCATAATGGAGTGTGGAGTGGGTAATAGTGGTTGTGCATCATGTTTTCTACGTTCTTAGTAAATTAAAAATATTTGTACCAGTTTTACCTCAAGTTACCCTTGCTTTGAATTCTAATGCATATTGAATTGGAAACTAGAAGAACATGATGATATGTTTGCAAAAACATGATGTAGACTACTGAAATTTGAAGATGAAGTGGAGCAAGGTTGTGAACTGATGGATATCTAGGAGAGAGAGTTGATGAATGTTGATCTACTGAGATTCCTTATGTCTCTCTCTCCCCCAAACCCGTTGGTTTGCATGTCCTCATGCAAGCTCTCATTAGCACATAAAATTTATGCAAGATGAAAGTGGACTATGTGGAACCAGTGCATGTTGACTAAAGGAGAGAAATGAAGTATGCCAGAGTTGAGAGCTGTTGAAAATATCCTGCAAAAATTACCCTCGAAAAAGATTTAAATTTTTGTACTGTTGGTACAGGAACCTACTGGTTCCTATACCAGCAGTACCGAAACAGAAAAATCTAAAAGAACTAAACCAATACTATTATTACGAGAGAAGAAGTATACATTAATGCCATGCTTAAAGAAACAACCAAAAATTAAACCGTATTCATGCTTGTAAATTTGGAAATGAAATTTATTTTAAAATATTACAAGCATAAAGGAAATTTATAAATTACTTATTACATATGATTTCATCAATCATTAACAGTTGTATGCTCAAGAAACCATGTAAATTATGATGGGGGGTTTTTCCTCTTATCCTTAAACAAGAGAACATGAGGAGATACATGGTCTTTAATAAATGAGAAACCGATAGGAAACCAATCATCCCTGTTTAATTTCTCAAAGAATCTATGTCATTCAAGTGATATTGATAAAGTTCGCATTTGAGTTTATTAGACTCCTACACTTATGGGTCCCACCTCTAGGAAAATGACATCCTAGGTATGAATGACGGGTACTTAAGACCATCTTACAGACATTCTCAAATGGAAATTAGATGAGGTTCATTATCCTTTTGTTCAACCATGCATGCTTCTTCTTAACGATTTACACAAGTATATTGTTCATACAGACAAATATAGATTAGGCATAATGAAAGACATCAAAATCAGAACCCATTACCAGCAAGCATGTTCAATACTCCGATGGGGTAATTTTGACATCTAAGAAATGTCCTTCCCAGGCAGAATTCCCCATTGCCCACGAGCCTGTTTAGTACCCTGATGGGTTTGCCTAGTTATACCACAAGCCGGTACCTGCTACCAGCAGACCTGTCCAGTATCCTGACGGGTTAGCCTCTTACACCCATTTTCCATCAAAGGCTCTTGTCCCAAACTTTACCCTTAAGATAGAATTTATAGATTTCTTTCGCATGGGTGAATGGGAGAGCATCTTTCAAAACCTTTTTACAGGATGGGATGGTATTGAGTTGGAAGATATTTTATAGATTGCCCATAAAAGATTGTTCGTATGAAAAATAGACTTATGTATCGAGATTATTCAAAAGACATATCATGGTCAAACTTACTTAATGTGTGGTGGGTGAGGCCATGAGAGAATGACCTAAAGGTGCCTCTAGTCCCCAAGTTCATCTTCTATATATAAGATTGTGTTCCCTCACAAGTAGGAGTTTCATTCACTCTCATGCTACTACTTGATAAGAATGATTGAATAACCAGTTATGATATGAAACTAGGATGTACAAGTTACCTATGGGCATCATTATGCAGACCTTTAATATTTTGTAAATCCCCATAATATTTTAAAGATTAGGCTTATGAGCAACTATTATTATTAATAGTCAGAAATCCATATGTAATAAGAAGAAGAAATATCTTAAGTTTTTTTGGTTTTTGATGTTAGATCACCAATATTATATTCATCTCATTTCATTTATTTGAAAAGAAACACGAAAGATGTTGCATTTATTTAGAACTAGGTTAACTAACATGCAACTTTTACTCTATCCTATCTAAGAACAAGAAATTAAATTTCATGTGTAAGAATATTTCCAATGTAACCATGTGTGTAACAGGTGTAGAAATACATTCATACTCGGGTTTGAAAGATAAGCTTTAATGTATACCAGAATACGAAGAACCAATTGCTTTGATAATGATGTGGAGATTTGTTGAAGAAGAGAGTGGTGTTTCAATCTTGTCGTCGTCTGGAACCAATGTTCAATGTAATCTTGATGTTCTTGGTTCACTCCCTCATTTAGACCACTATGCATGTCTCCCTCTATCATGCCATGCAGATCATCTTATTTTGGATGGTTTGTCTCTTGGATGCATAATGGATCTCACGATATGCATGTCAAGAACTCCTCGATCTCAGGTTCTAGTAGTTTCTCTCCATTGAATGATTCTTCAGTCTCCTCTACAGGTTGGAAAGCATGATCAAAGGAGGCTTCTAGATATTCTTGTAGATGTAGCTTATGGAAATCTTGTTTTTTTATCACTTCTGGAGAGGTGGAGAGGTTCTTGACTGTGGTCAATATTTGTTCTTTTTGCGAGGTAGAGATTGAGATCCCAGCTGCTGCTAGGATGGAGAGAGTTCTTCCAAACTCTTGATCATCTTTGAGTCCTTGTTTCTAGTTTATGGGTCCTATTTCACACATGGATTAGTGTAGAGGGGGGGTTCTTACAGTGCCCAAATTATTATTTTTTAAATCCTAAGGAAATAAAAAGAGGCAAACTAAAAGAAAATGTAAGCAAACCAATTATATACTTGAAGCGCCACTATGCTACTAGGATCCTGTTGTCACCAAGTTATCTATTAACACAAGTTAGCTTCTCTTCTCATATATATAAAAAATGGCTAATGCTAATAAAACACAAATTCTAACTACTAAAAGGAAGAGGACAACCTAATTTTGGAGTAACCCCACTAAAGTGGATGTGTGGGCTCTTCCCTCACGTCTTACCGTCTTCTCTCTGCCCTTAGGTCATCCTTAAAAGCACACCACACTTGCATCAAAATAAACACGCTTGCATGAAAGGAACATTCAAGGCTTTGGAGAAATAAAAGAAACCTACCTATGCTCTAATCCCTTTAGCACCTCCCCGACAACGGCGCCAAAATGTTGGGACTAAATATATGCACTATTAATTCCCACATTAAATTATCAACTGTGGCTCGTAAGCTTCGAGGTGCAAGTGCAGGAAACACAGGATTAAAGCCTAGTCTAGCCTAATCTAAAGTCGGAAAAACAATCTTCAAACCCACACTGTAGCAAATTAACACTAAGGATTCATTACTGGGGTGTAGGAATAACTTAGTGAAATAAAGAATTATATCACAGTCTTTCATGCACTCAGGGTGATGTTCGTGTGATTAATCATGGGTAGCTTACTTAAGTTTTCTATCCTTCAATGATTATTTCCTATAGCATATCCAAACTTGAATGCAATAAAAGAAACAAACAAATGGAAATGAAAATCTCGATAGAAACTAAACTATGGGAAAGCCAAATCACAATGAAAACAAACTAATAATGACCAATAAGCGAAATTAATCTAAAATTGGATCTCAAGAACAATTCTTCAAATGGTTACAAGTGCCAACAAAAATAAGAGTGATCTACAAAAAATGCATGAAAGAAGAATGGATATTTGCTTAATGACACGATTGGACAGTGAGAAATGCACTCTTTTATGTTCACCCAAATTGTTGATTTGACAATTTCTAATAAGCAGTAAAAGAAATCAAAGTGTAAGAAGATGGTGCAATGGTATTAGAACAATTTCTTGTATATTGTTTTATTGGATTTCCAAGAATAATTTTACAAATAAATGTCAATGAATGGGATGGTAATAAGACACTTCAATATCCAATGGTGGAATGAGAAAACAATGAAATTATAGAAACAAAACACTATTACACTAATTGAATAATCATTCCGAAGTATGTGTTAATATGTATATGCTAATCTTGAAACTGAACTTGCAGCTCCACAAAAACTGAATGCAAATCAACAAGATAAAAACTAAACTAGAAATGAAATTTATACAAAAATAAACACAAGCAATCTAATCTATGAGAGTAAAATAGGGTAGTAGGGTATTACTCAGAATGAGGGGCCCTTCCCATGTTGAATAACCCTGCTTAAAATGAAATCATCTCAAGTGAAGAAGATGCACAATGAATCATCAATAGTCAATTCTCCATTTTGATCAGAAACTTTGTTTTTACATGATAATTAACTCCTTAAAGCTTCCTCACAAGACCAAACCTCTTACTTACAAAACCTTCATAAAACTAATGTCTCTTTATTATAGCCCTATGACACTTATTTATAAATGAATAATCATTGAGGAGTGGATGGGACCAAATCCCAATGCTCAGATTTCAAATATTACATTTTTAGATAAAATCCTCAAAAATCTGGGTTTTATTGCAATTTGGGCAGATTTGAGTTATGGATCCAGTCATATATTCCCAACCAATTCAAAATTTATAAAACAGTTTCTAGGTTCTATAGCTGGATGATATTTCTAAAAAACCATTTTTCAGTGTTGCAAGATATGCTCCCATGTGCACGAAAATCGAGGCGCAAGTTGGCAATTTGAGTTTTGTTGCTAATTTTGGTAGAATCATCCCCCCTGAGATGGAGGTCCACACATGTGAGATGGGTGAATTATGTCACACGATTCCGCATGAAAACATCATTCTGGACAAAACCCACGTACCCGATTTTCCTTTATAAGCTTTCCAAAATTTCGAATTATTTCTAGTACTGGATTAGAATAGTTAGTACCAAAATCTTGTAGATAGGGGTTTAGTACCGGATGAACACAGTCATGACTATGGGTATCGGACCAATGCGATGGTAGTACTGAATGGAGCTAGTACCGGAATAGGCACAATCTGGTACCAGAAGAGGCAAAGAGTTGGTATCGGATGAACACAAAGGTAGTACTGGATCACTGCAGAGTATTGGATGACATGGAGTGTGGGTATCGGATGGTTGTACAGGTATCGATTGACTATAGAACCTTCTGGTACTGGATGATTTGGAGTATCGGATGACTTGCAATGCGAGTACCGGAACAGGAACAATACAGGTACCGGAACATGGACAGTGCATATACCGGAACCTGAATAGTACAAAACATGTTGCTTGGACATAGAAACATAGGATTAAACCATCATCGACAAAACTATTGTATAATCATCCTTTTAATCACTAAAAATATGGAAAATTATGTATTAACCACATAGGATGAATAACAAGAGATAGTGGAGGTTTATGGCGTGATTAGTGATATATTATTGACAAAATGCAGGGAGAAGGTGTAATGATAAATGTATTTGTATGACGAAAAGTATGACAAAACTGAAGCTCAACACAGAGCATCCATGGTCTATCTTGGAAAACTCTCCCCTTTCAGTAGTTGAGCAACACATATCCAATTTATATCAATAACATAAAATTCATACATTGACCCTTTTATACAAAGGTTCATCAAATCAAACATTCACACATGCTTAGTCTGCCATAGTCTCTTGGATAGTTATATTTATATTTACAAAATGGGAAAAATAGTGGTATTACAATCCCCTCCCCCTTAAAGGAACATCATCCTCGATGTTTTATCTATTGATGTGCTCTGTAGGTACAAAAGTAAACAAAAATGGATATTCTTGCCTCATGGCATCCTCCATTTTCCATGTAGCCTCATCTAGGCCAAAGTGTTTCCATTGCACCTTGACCTATGCAATGGTTTTGTTCCTAAGTCGGGTATCATTCTCGTCTATTATGCATTGACGTTCTGGCAGGAATTCTCCCTTGGGTTCCACTTGAATCATAGACCATTCAATAATATTATTAGAATCATGTACATACTTATTTAATAAAGAAACATGAAAGAAATTATGTGCCTTCACTATGGGAATAAATACTAGTTGATAGGCTATTGGTCCCACTCTATCCAAAACTTCAAAGGGTCCACAATACTGAGGTTCTATCTTGGCATAAGCTCCCATCCTCAAAGATTTTTTTCTAGGTCTAACTTAGAGATACACATGATCCCCTGCTTTGAACTCTCTAGGAGTCATTTTCATGTCTGCATAGCGCTTTTGTCTATCCTAGGCTATCTTCAGATTTTGTCTGATCTGAATTACTTGTTGTTCCATTTATTTTGGCATATCTGGCCTGATTGTAACTCTATCTACTAGGTTGTTCTATCTGATTGGAATGTTTCATTGTCTTCCATAGAGGGCTTAAAATGGCTCATTTTTAATGACTCTTGATAGCCATTGTTGTAGGAAAATTCTACCAGTGGTAGGGATTCCTCCCACTTCTCAGGTTAATGCATTACATGCATCCTCGGCATGTCTTCTAATACTTGGTCTACCCTCTCTATCTTCCCATCAATTTGAGGGTGATAGGATGTACTAAAGAAATTTTTTGTTTCAAAACCAACAAACAGAGATTTCCAAAAGTTTGAAATAAACTTTGTATCTCTGTCGGATATAATTTCCTTAGGCATGCCATGCATTTTGAATATCTATTTCATGAAAATGTTGGCGATATATATTTCCTTACAATTTGACTTGATGGGTATGAAGTGAGAAACCTTGCTCAGTTTTTCCACAACTACCATGATGGCATCATTCTGTTTGGTTGATCTTGGTAATCCTGTGATGAAATCCATGGATATGGTTTCCCATTTCCATCCGGGAATTGGTAGGGGATGAAACAACCCTACTAGGTGTCGGTTCTCTACTTGGAATTGCTGACATTCTAGACACTTAGCTAAGTAATTAGTTATGTCCTTTTTTATTCCAAGCCAATAAAATAGTTTCCTAGTGGCCGTGATCATTTTAAGATAACCAGGATGACCAATATATGGTATTTTGTGTAGTTCATCCATTATGAACCTCTTCAAGTCATGACAATTTGGAATATACAATCTACCCTTGTAAGTTAGCAGGCCATCATTAAGCATCTAATAACCTTCATACTTCATCCCAGTGGGCTCTTCCTTTAGGTAAGATGTCACGGTCTTGAAAAATTCATATGTTTCTTGTGCACTTCTGACTCTTTCTTTGATTTTTTATTCACTAGCGCTTGCAGCTGCCAAATGAACCACTTTCATACTTCTACTAAGGGAATCAACCACCCTATTCTCCTTTCCTTTAATATGTTTGATTTCAAAATCAAACTCACGAAGGAGAGCCATCCACCTAGCTTGTCACATTGAGTTTTGGTTGGTCAAACAAATACCTCAATCCACTATGGTCTTTCATAAGTACAAATATTCTACCTAAGAGGTAATGCCTCCACATTTTTAAAGCATTCACTATGGCACCCAATTCCATATTGTGGGTCACATAATTGACTTCATGCTCATTCAATTTTCTATATTCATAGAAAATCACTTGTCCTTATTGCATAAGGACTCCTCTGAGCCCTTCCTTCCAGGCATTTGTACACACAAGGAAGTCATTGTTTGGTTCTACAATATTCATTATAGGTGCATTGGTTAGAAGGTATTTGATCTCTTGAAATATTTCTTCACATTCTAATGTTCAAATGAATTTAACACCCTTTTTTCTGAAGACATGTGATTGGGAATCCAATATTGGAGAATCCCTTTATGAACCTCCTATAGTATCCTGCTAGGCCCATAAAGGATCTAATATCGGACACATCCTTTGGGGTAGGCCAATCCATGATGTCTTTAACCTTGTCAGGATAAACTTCCACTCCTTCGTCAGAGATATAATGGTCGAAGTAATGGACTTGTTTCTGGAAAAATTCACACTTACTAAGCTTAGCATAGAGTTGATGTTATCTTAGTACTTGGAGTACTAGCTTGATATGTTCTTCATGCTCTTCCCTATTCTTGGAATAGATTAGAATATCATCAATGAAAACCAACACAAACCTATCCAAGAACTTTTTGAATACATTTTTCACTAAGCACATAAAAGTGGATGGTGCATTGGTAATCCCAAATGGCACCACCACAAACGCATAGTGACCATATATTGTCCTAAAGGTTGTCCTATGGATGTATTCATCTTTAATTTAGACCTAATGGTATCCATAACTCAATTCAATCTTGGATCAAACAATTCATCAATCCTTGGAAATGGATACTTATTCTTGATGCTCATCTTATTGAGTTGTCTATAATCTATGCATAGTCTGAGTGTGCCATATTTATTTTTCACAAACAAGGTTGGTGCTCCCCATGGGAACACAGTATGTCTAATGTAGCCTTTGTCCCACATTTCCTTCAGCTTCATTTTGAGATCAACTAGCTCTGGTGTACTCATTCTATAGGGAGTTCTAGACATTAGCACCACTCCTGGTATAAGTTCTATTGAAAAGTCAATATCCCTTCTTGGAGGTAGACCTGGCACCTCTTTTGGGAATACACCTTTATATTCTCTTAATATGGGATGGTCCTCTAGTCTATGTTTTTCATTCTCAATAGTGTTTATACTTGTATTGCATACAAGGGGCATCCCTTTCTGCAATACTTCCTCACTTGGAGGGATGATATTTTTCTCACTACGACAGGATTTTGAATCCCTTGTAGGGTTACCCTTCTTCCTTCTTCATTTTCACACTCCAAAGTTTTATTGTAACCGTCCAACTTGGTTTTGTGGGTAGCCAACCAGTCCATGCCAATCAGCAGGTCATAAGATCCTAAAGGAAGTATGTTTAGGTTCGCTTGGGTGGTAAACTCACTTATAACATATTGGCATGTTGGTATGACCTCTGTTACATTTCTTTTGGTTTCAGTGGCTACTTGTACCAGCCATGATTTAACATGTTTAACTTGTTGTAGTTTGCATTTATCAATAGTTTGAGGTGAAACATAACTCAAATTAGAACCAAGGTCATTTAAAATGGAAAAAGGACGGTTGGTAATCATACCTTCCATCTCCACCACTGAAGCTTGGTGGTCAGCTTGTCTATTATCTAGGGATGCATAAATTTGTGGCATGCTCCTAGCCACATCATTGATTGTGGTATCCTCTTGGATGTTGTAGACCCTCCCATTGTTTTGTTGCCTATGTGGACAGTCCCTCAGTAGATGTTCATCTCCACAACCCCAACATTTCAAGGGTTCTCTCTTCATGTTATCATTCTTACTTGGAGTTGTTCCTAATGGTTTATTTCCACTATGGGATGGAAAATTTTGTTGATACACACTTATGGAAGGAAGGCTCATCCTATAACTCTTACCATGGTTCTTAAATATTGAGGATTTAAACCCCTTCTTCTTGAATCCTGAAATTTTTTTCATCTTCCATTCTTCATGGGGTTCTATCTTATTCTTGAATTGCTCATACCAATACCTTTCTTTTTGAAGAGTATATTCTAAATTATTTGGCTCATCAAACTCAATTTTGTCCCGCTAGGACTGAGGTAATCCACTAATAAATCATTGCATCTTTACTTTTTCATCCTTTATGTAGGGCACATACCTCATCAGCTCAAGGAATTTGTTGATATATTCATCTATGGTGAGTTTTCCCAGCTTGTGTTCATTGAACTCCTTGGTCTTCCCATCAAAGTAATTTTCTAACAGGTACTTCTTCTTGAAGTATTTCTCAAATTGTTTCCATGACAAGTCCTTCTCGTGGATTCCTTTCACATTCCTAAGGTCCTCCCACCAAATGGAAGCTTTCCCATTCAGGTTGAAAATGTTTATCGATCCTTTAATTTTTTAGAGTAGTCATGAAATATGAAGTACTTCTTCAGGCCGAGTAGCCATCATTTTTATTCTTCCCCCTTCTTAATCTCTCTATCGAAGGTGGGTGGCATGGATTTCTTGAATTCTTTAGGGTCATGACTCTTGGAAGTTTTCCTCTTATTTATTTTCATCTAGGAATGAGAACTAGTTTTGCCACAGGAAGATTCCTTAGAGGTGTCAGTGTCCTCATCAAAGGAATCTTCCATTAAGTGTCTATTGGCTCCACTTTGGGCCTTCCTTGAGGTGCTCCTTCTGGTGTGGCCACTTTTCGAACCATGATTTTGTATCTCAGGTGGACTTGGAGTTTTCTTATTATGATGAATGTGCACATGAATAGCAGTTGGACCATGTTGCAGTTGCCTTTGTATATCTTATATACTTTGCAGTATGAATGCATTAATTTCAGTTTGCTTTACTGCTCCTTGATCAGCCTTTCATTGTCATCCTTATAACTCTGTAATTCTGCCATGAGGCTTCTTATAGTTTCGACGAAATCTGGAGGGGTTTCCACTGCCCTCCTTTCATCAGATTCCTCCTCTCTATTGTCGGAGCTCTTCCCCAACTCATGGTGTGTCACCATCCATTTTGGTGTAGTTTTCCCTATTGTTCATTGACTACTTGAGTGTTGATAGAACATTTTATGTTAGTTATTAATCTACCAATTTATGAACAACACACATCATTGCAAAGTGAATTCATCTTCTTCATTTGGAAACGTTAGCAACATACAGTTCATATTTCCAAAACATCTATCAACAATGGAAGGTTTTGTTCCTCTCTTCAGTAGATATTCAGAAAATTTTCTTATATAATGGGGGTGAGTTATGGTGTTACCCCAAAAATTTCTCTAATAATATTTTTATGCGACTCGTGCATGAGCACAAGCAGACCAAGTGTTGTTTCCATGCTCTGATACCAAATTGTAACACACCCAACCCCTAAATACCCTTTCTTTGGATGGGGCATCAAATTTTTGTTCTTCCTAACACTCTCAAATCCTTATTATGAGTTCTACATCCTCTTCTACTCATTTGTACCTTTCTAACGACTATTACTAGCTCAAAATTTGATCCCTGGTTTGCAAGATACGACCTCTTAAAGTTATCTGGGCGCTATTAGTTGGGGTCTTCGGCGTTCAGCGTTGAACACTCATTTTTCCTAATCCCTGTAATCCCAAAATATCTCCATGTGTCCTTATCCATTCGGCGATCGGTGTTCTATGTTTTACGTTGAACGTCCCTTTTTCAGTGTTCAGCAGTCAGCAATCGGCAATCGACATCCTACACTTTCAACATTTTCGGCAATCGACGATTATCATTGAACCTTCGGCGGTTAGAGATATATGATCCTCATTGAACATCCCTTTATTATATTATTCCCAAAACTCTCAAACTCCTGAATTTATCCATACTCTCGGAGTCCTGGACACATCACCAACCACGTTGGCCAAGCGGGCACAAACCAGAAGTTGACACATGGCGAGGGTCAGGGTTGACACATGTCCTCATTAGGGCGTGACATGTGTCATGCTCTAATAGGAATAAGGGGTCTATGAATCGTCCATATCTTAATGACATGTGGAACACGTAATGTGGGTCCACGTCACCTTGTATGATGTTCAGATACCACATCATCTTTGACTGATAGCTACCCAGGCCTTTGATCTCACGGTAAGTAAGATTACACATAGATCCATATATCTATGGCTCTCATTACTTCGTGGATCCATACTTTGGATCTTACCAACTCCTCACATCATGAATTCCTCGAAGAGCCAAGTCTTCGGACTCTCTAATCTAGCGCCAAGTGTCCTCGTCCTACCAATGGTCGAGATTCATTTTGGCGTTCACGACTTTAGAGGTTTTTAGACTCTATAGACACTTGGCCAAGTTCCTCTAGAGTACTAAGTCTCCTGACTATAGGATCACTTTCCATGTTCCCTCTCATCCAACAGATCTAGTTTGACAGACAACGTTTGACAGGTGACAAGTAGGGGCCATGTGTCTCTCTGTGATGTGTTCCCGATCGGTTTGGTAATCGAGGGTGGGATTCTTAGATCAACAGTTGAGAGGGATCTCGAAGGATACGAGGATCGACAGTCCACGTCACTTCATAGTTTTTTCATTCTGTATTTTGACATGTATATTTTTCCTTCCTCTCCATAACACGCTTGATCTATCGCCACATATACCTAGCATTCACGACAAGGATTTACTCTAGGTTGTAGAGCTCCAAGGAAACTCGTGCGTATTTATACCGCCAAATAACTGAAATTCTAGATATTCGTTGATATATGGACATGTGTCCCTCCACTTTCAATGGTCCATATTACTTCCCGACTCCAGCATTCGTGATTTTTGGCACTAGACCACTCATGTTCTCTCGAAGTGGAACCTCATCGAAGCGCTTAATGCTACCCTTCCTAAGTTTAATCTAATAGCTGAGAGGGATCTTCATTAGATCCCTAGATCGACGACTCCCATCAATTCATGACTTCGAACTTCAACTATTTTTTAGGATTGTGGATTCATAAGTCTCGAAGTCCCGAAAGAGAAATCTCCTTTCGGACTAGTGCAAGGTTCCCAAGCCCTAGTCACATGGGTCCCTTGGGAAATATTGTGGGCTAAGCGCTAATATTTTTAGCAGAAAATGGGTTAAGTACATGGGCATGAACCCTCAGTCATATGGGTGGATAGTATGAAGGGAATTCCCTTCTCCCTTCAAGTTTAACTTGACATTCCTACTAAGGTAAACTTCAAAGGGTCGGTAGGACTTAGACCTTTTAGTCAATCCTCCCCGACTCTCCTGCGAATTCACATCCCATGACTCTCTAGTAGCTAAACTGAAATAAATCAAAGATCATATAGATATAGAAGTTTACAGAAACAAATGATAATTTATAATAACTTTTAAAATACTGAAATACTTAACCATAAACATGGGCACTCCATCATGGCATCCAATATATATACACAAAGTATGAAAATACTTACCATAAATGGAGAATGTGAAGCGACTGTTGAAAGGGGTGCATGTTTCCTCCCAACCATAGGCACAGCCATTCCTGATGGATTTACCATTGGCCACCCCTGAGCTATACCATGATACTCTGAGAGAGATTCTTTCTACTTGCTCCACGACAGTCAGGGATGGAGGTTACTCTCCTCCTCCCATAGGAAATTGGCAACCAATTTTCTCTACTCCAAGCAAGGAGGTTTGCACAACTACTTCCTTAGTCACTCGTCAGCCTCATTTATCAGCTTCTAGCAAAACCCTTCCCATTGCTTCTTTCAGTCAAAAATAAGCTTGCTTCTCATATTTTCTCTCTATTCCAAAGCCAAAAACATGTGTCTCTTCTCCTCTCAATATTGTTCTCTCTACTCTGTTATCTTGCAAATATGTCTTTGTCCCCCAAATTACCTCCTCTCTTTCCTTCCTTAGCAAGGTTGCGTGGGTCTGAATCCCAATTCGTGGTCAAGCATGGAAGCCTTACAGATGGGTACCCTACCCCATCTCCTCATTAACTCTTGAGGGTAGCCTTCCAACTACCATCCTGACTGGTAATTCATTTATGGATCAGAGGACTGTTGAGAAATTACACCCAGTAGGTACTGGTCTGGTGAGGGTCATCTCAACCATTCTTGGTTTCCCCTCACCATATCTCTCATAGAATCCATGGTCTATCTTGGAAAACTCCCCCCTTTCGGGAGTTGAGAAACACATATCCAATTTCTATTAATAACAGAAAATTCATACATTGACCCTTTTATACAAAGGTTCATCAAATCAAACATTCACACATGTTTATTCTTCCATAGTCTCTTATCCAGTTATAGTTATATTTACAAATTGGGGGAAACATGGGTATTACAACATGTCTATGTGTTAATGTTTTGATTCAATTGTGTTTATCATTGATGTATAATAGATAACAACACATTGAGTTATTTTCAATAATTTCTATTTCTATAGAACTTGCTAGCATATGGGAGAATGATGTGCTTTTGGCATAATGTGTAGGGTTTTCTCCACTAACATGAATCCTTAAGTAGTAAAATATATCAACCTACTTGGTATGAAACAAAATTACTTATGGATTTGACATAAACAAACCATAAAACACACTTCCTCTGAAATCTCTAAAAGTGGTAGAATTGCAAAGTACCCAAAATCCACAAAATGAGGCCATGTGTGAGTTGGTACAAAAAAGAACCCAAGAAACATGGATTAAGAATATTTTAGGTGTTGGGAGTTAAACCAAGATTTTGAATATTTTGGTAGCCAAATATCTTATTCATAGGGAAATTCAGATGAGATGAGATACATGTAATCTACCAAGACCATACCACATGCACATGAAGATGGAAAGAAGTAATTTTTCAATGCATATCCTTGAAAATGATTCACTTAATAAGTCAAGAAATGATGTGAGGATGGAATGTACAAAAAAAACATATTGGGTTTATTAAACCAACAAGAATTCCAAAAAAGGAAGAGATATATGTAGACACCAACCTCTTAAATCATAAGAGAGTGATTACTAGAAGGGTTGGTAGGGAAAGAACATGTCCAAATTGTTGTGTCTTGAAAAAGGATATAGCCCCACAAGGAAAGTACATTTTAACTAAGGTATACAATATTAGGGAATGAAGGCTTAGAATCTTATATGAAGATAAACTAGAAATACTTTCCTTCTTGATGAAAGTAAAAAAATACCAACAACAAATTAAAGATACATGAAATAGAAACAACACAAATCTCATATGCTAGCAAAGGACAACCAAAATGCACCATAATAAACACAATAGAGAAGAATAGAATATATTGTTATGACATTGATGTACAATGAATGTGACCCCATGGACTAATATCCTAGTTTGTTTCCTTCCATGTTGAGCTCTAGCCAAAATGCTAAAAGAAGATTGCATGCCAAATTCCTTGGATAAATCTTTTCTAAATGCAATATATAATATTAAATTTGTTTTACCCATGGTTAATATTTATTACAGAGGTTCCAATGGATGTATAAATATGTAAAAATCATGATGGTAGGTGATCTCCAAAACCCTTGTTTGCATCATGTACCACTAATAGTCACCATTCCTAACCATGATTTCTTTGTCTACTTATCCTCCCCATCACAACTCACATGCACACTATGACAAAATAACCCCTATGCATAAAACATTAATCATTATAAACTAGTCTTGATGACACATAGTACCCTAATATTTAGAGCATGTACTTACCTAAAAGTTGAATAACAAAATAACCCCTATGCATAAAACATTAATCATTATAAACTAGTCTTGATGACACATAGTACCCTAATATTTAGAGCATGTACTTGCCTCAAAGTTGAATAGATGTTGATGTAATTATGATGGTAAACCTTTATCACTATTTATGGTGGAGGAATGGGTGTATTACTTCCATAATATTTATGAAATTAAGAAGGAGGTGGCACCTTTGTGTCATTACTCCTTATGAGGGAAGGAATAATAATTCTTTCTTCCTACTATACTTTTGTATTTTATGGGGGTCTTCACGGGTTCAAATAGGTTGATGCAAGGAATGTGAGGTTTTTTTTTTCCTCTTTCACATTAAATTTCACGTTATTGTTGTGTGAGTAGCTATCTTAGGTTATTAAAATATTCCAAGAGTTATTGATTCATATTTCCTCCAAATAAATTTCCCCCCCATGGTAGATCAACCCATTCATTAGTAAGACTATCATCTACAATATTAAAGGGTCACTAGTATGGAGTAGTCATAACAATTGAAATACATGCAATAAGGTAATAATATCCTAGAGTGGTGTGATTAATATCCAATTTTGATTGAATAAACAAGTCCCCTATTATGATATGTGTGCTTTGTTTTTTCAATGATAAGTGGAGAATCACCCTCCATTCTCAATTAAAATTTTATGCTCATACAACATGTGGGATATTTGTAAGCCTTTTTTATAGTCCATAATATCAACATTATTATTGGTGGTTATGCAAATGTTCTTTTCAATAAAATATAATGGATAATCCTCATTAATTTGAACGATTTTTTGTATCCCTTGTAACACCTCAGTCTTGATCCCTATGAATTAGAATGTATTATGTAAAAGTGACTTAGGCTGATGAGTCGGTATATATATAATACATTGTTGGATACAATATGGACAAGGAAAAAAGATAGGGGGTATGATTCCATGAGAGAGGGGATTGGGGGAGCATGATCCTTCATTTTTAACTTTTATTTACCCATGTTTGGGTGAAAGAGGGCACTTGAGTCCCTTGAGGAGACCACAATGTCTCTTGGGGCATGTGAGTCTCTAGGGGAGACCGCATCCTTGCTATTTAAACCCATTATGTTGGCTATGTGGTTTTTTTCTTCTAGTGTGGTTCATTCATTTGTTGGTTCATTCATTTTGGTTGTATGTTCTTTCCTCTCTTTACTCTTATTGATTTGTGTGCAAGGAAGCATTGAAATGAATGGCTAGAGTAGGAGATCCATTGTTATATGGTTGCAAGTAATTGTTGTTTATTCCATAAGGGAATGGATTCTTGTGCACATTATATTGGGTGCGGTGGTTGGTGGGTTGATGGGTCGGTGGACTGGACTAGGGTTAATGGACAAGTAGTTGGATGGTCATTAGTGAGGTGTAGACCGGTCACCTGGTGGACTGAAACAAAGCTGAATGACATGAGGCTATATTAAGGTTTGAGTGTGAAGGCTAATGCCCAGTGGGTCGGTGGTCCACTAGATTGGACCAGCATCAGACAACAATAGTTGGATAGGGTTTGCGTGAGGTGGCCTAGTGGCTGGTGGATTAGACCAGACCAGTGGTTTATAAGGGTGAAGAGAAAAGGGAAAATCACCCCCCAGTGACAGGTGATTGATGTCATGTCAGTGCCACGTCATTGTCCAGATCGACGCCATGTTATCCAACACACATGGAGTGGGTCCACATGGAGACCACATTAGATAAGAATACCTCAAGAAAAAAGGGAAAATTCCCAGAAAACTTCAGAGAGGCATAAATTTGATCTCGAGCTCAGTTTTGAGCATGGTTACATTCGTCAAAAAACTCTCAAGATGTGGAACTAGATTATACAATCATAATTGGATTTAGAGGGGTGATTAAGAAGGATGGTTTGAAAAAAGAAGAAAGGAACATTTTTGTAAATGGACAAAGTTGCACATTATAGATTGTTGTAGAATCTTATTGGAGGAACAGATTGTGAATCTGAAAGTTGTTGTGTGTTTACCATTATGATTATTATATGTTCCTAATATAAAACTTTCCTTGGTTCTTTGTGTATTTTCCACTACAATTGACATAAGTTTACCTTCCAGTGAAAGTGCACCAAAAGCCATAGCTTTCAACTCAGAAATCAAATTGAGGCATAGGAATAGTCATTGGAAAAATACTAAGGATGGGGAGACATTTTTCCACCCACATTCCTAGGTTGGGAAACACATTGTTCTCAGAAAATTGAATAAGGTATCTAGTGGCTTATAGGTGCATCATCTCCAGGAGTCAATAATATAGTTTTGTAGTAGTACCTCCACCTTTTTGTTATCAGAGTAGTGCAGTGGAAGCATGGTACATGCATAATAGATTCATGAGTTAAATAAGGCAATGCATTATGTGCAGAGTTACTCTAAAAAGGAAATGTAATCAAATTTCAAGGAAGGATGACAGGAATCTAGTAGACTTGAGGATTACCAAGAACAAAGGGAGTAATACATGATAAATAAATAAAAGAGCAGTTGATGTAAGTTGTTATGATATGGATATTGGAAATACATATATAGTACAGGAAGCTGGAGAGAATATGCACTCATGGACATGTTAGGAATGTATTCTTAGGACAGACAGATATGCATTAGTGCATGTGAAAATGTTTAAGAGTACATATGACATGTTGTAGACTAGGAGTAGTCTATTGTTATATTTTTTGAATGTTAAAATTGATAATGATGGTTGTTGTGCTAGGAACGAGGAAGTTATTGCATGGCTGAAAGTTGATGGTGTTTCATATGGAAGCCATCCATGTGAAGGAGAAACTGGAAGGTGAAATGTTGAATAAGAGTTTGGTGAAGGAGGCATGGCAACTCCTACTAGGACCAACTAATCAAGTAGCATCAAACCAATTAAATGGAAGTTGTGCAGGTACAAATTTGATGTATTATGATGAAGGGAATTTAGGTAAGAATTTCCTGAGTTAGAATTTAACATTTAAAGTGATTTTATTATATGTTTTGAATGAATTAATTGGAATGATTTACCATTAGGTATGGTAAAAGATGAAGGAATGTATTATTTATAAAAGTTATTTAACTATATAATGCATTCATATGACATAACAACATGTAGGAATGTGTTAGTCATGAGATAATAACCCAATAAATTAAGGGGTATAAAATTGTTATAGAAATGAATGATGATAAAGAAGCCATGAGGAGAGAGGTTGGTTGAGTTCCAACTCACCATGGCAAGGTGCATTGTGTGTAAATGAGGCCATGGACATTGGCACATTGGTTAAACACTTATGAAGATCAAGTGCATTATATAAAGATGGTATATTGAAATAATGCATGTGTAAGGAATAATAATTTCTTTATGTTTCATATTATTATTGAACAAAAGTGGTGCAATTGTTAGTATGCACAATTTTTTGAAAATATTTTGTAAGACAATGTGAATGTGCAATGAATATATAATGTGCATGTGTAATACCCTTTTTTCCCCCAGTTTGTAAATATAACTATAACTAAACAAGAGACTATGGCAGACTAAATATGTGTGAATGTTTGATTTGATGAAACTTTGTATAAAAGGGTCAATTTATGAATTTGTTGTTATTAATAGAAATTGGATATGTGTTGCACAACTGTTAAAAGGGGGAAGTTTTCCAAGATAGACCATGGATTCTATGAGAGAGATGGTGAAGGAAACCAACAATGGTTGAGATGACCCTCACCAAACCAGTACCTACTAGGTGTAATTGCTCAACATTCCTCTAACCCATAAATGAATTACCAGTCAGGCTGGTAGTTGGAAGGCCCTCCTCAAGAGTTAATGAGGAGATGGGGCAGGGTACCCATATATAAGGCTTCCAGGCCTGACCACAAGTTGGGGATTCATACCCATGCAACCTTGTTGAGGAAGGAAAGAAAGGAAGTAATTTGGGGGACATAGGAATGTTTTTTTACTCTAGAGTTGAGAGAAAAGTTGAGAAGCAAGATCGTTTTGGCTGTAAGAAGACATGGGAAGGGTCTTTCTACATGCTAACAAATGAGGTTGATGAGTGACTGAGGAAGTTCTCATGCATACCTCCTTGCTTGGTGTAGAGAAAACCGATTTCCAAGATCATGAGGGAGGAGGAGAGTAACTTATGTCCCTGACTATCATGGAATAAGGAGAAAGAATCTCTCTTAGAGCATCATGGTGTAGCTCGAGGGTGGCCAGTGGTAAATTTGTCAGGATTGGTTGTGCCTATGGTTGGGTGGAAACAGGGACCCCTTTTAGCATTCGCTTCACATTCTCCAGTTCTGATAAGTATTTCAATACTCTGTGTAATACATTGGATGAGATGATTGAATGTTTGTGTTTATGGTTAAGTATTGAAGTGTTTGAACAGTTATTAGAAATGATCATTTTCTTCTGTAAACTTCTATACTTACATGGTCTTTGATTTACCTCAGTTTAGCTTTTAGAGAGTCATGGGACATGAATCTGCAAGAGAGTCGGTGTAGGATTAAATAAAACGTTTAAGTCATGCCGACCTTTTGAGTTTACCTTAATGGGAATGTCAAGTTCAAATCTGTGGGAGAAGGGCGTTTCCTTCATACTTTCCACCCATGTGACCGAGGGCTCATACCCATGGCCTTAATCAAGTCTCGACTAAGAGCTAACTGTAGCATGGAAAATCAATATGATCCCATATGACCTAGAGTTGGAAACCCCTTTCTAAGCCTGAAAGGAGTGAAGTTAATTTGGCTTCAAGACTTAGATACTTATGACTCCAAAACCCTCAAAAATAGACGAAGGCCGAAGTCACGAATTGATGAGATCCATAGATCTAGGAATCCAGTGGAGATCTCTCTCAGTTGTTAGATCAGAATTAGGAAGGGGTAGTGTTAAGTGCTTTGGAGAAGTCCCACTTCAAGAGAATAGGGGTGGTCTAGCGCTGAAACTCTCGAATATCATAGTCGCAAAGTTAATCTAGACCATTGAGAATAGGGGGATGCATGTCCACAGATCAACGGTTATCCATAATTTCAGGTATTTGATGGTAAAATTAAGAAGACATAGGGACACGCCAGTTTCCCCAAATCTCTATAAGCTGGAGTAAATCCTAGTCATGAATGATAAGTGCAGGTGGTGATAGATTGGGCGTGGTTCGGAGATTTAGTTCTCCAGAGAGGAATATGGAAGATACACGTCGAACTCCCCAATTTCAAATTTACAAAGTGGTATAGACCATCGATCCTTGGATCCTTTGGGATCCCTCTCAATCATCGATATAAAGACTTCATTGAGAACCCCTCTTAACTGCCCAACCAACCATGAACGTGTCGTGGAGCAACACGTGGCCCCCTCTTTTCCCCTGTCAAATGTTGTCTGTTGACTAGAGTCGTTGGATGAGAGGCTACATGGCAAGAGTTCCTATAGTCTGGAGACTTGGTACTCAGGAAGAACTTGGCCAAGAGTATTCAAAGTGTGAAAACTCCCAAAGTCGTGAACAGAGAAGTGAATCTCAAACATTGATAGGTAGAGGACACGTGGCACTAGATTCTAGAGACTTGACTCTTCAGGGGATTCATGATGTGAGGAGTTGGTAAGCTCTGAAGACCAGATTTTCGAAGTAATGAGATTCGTGGATCTATGGATCTACATGGGTAGACCTTGAATGTGAGATTTGAAAGAAGTTAGAAGGTTGTATGTATGGGGATGACGTGGCTCACTGATATCATCCAGGTTGATGTGGACCTACAAATAAGGTGCCATGTGTCACCAGGATATGGATGATTCAGAGACCCCTTATTCCTATTAGATCATGACACATGTCACCCCCTAATGAGGACATGTGTCACCCCTGTCCCTCACCATGTTTCAACCTCTAGTTTGTGCCCACCTAGCCAACGTGGTTGGTGATGCAACTGGAACTTCGGGATTTCAGAAGATTTGGAGCGTAGTATAGTAGAGGGGCATTCAACATCGATCATCTATTTCTAAACGAAGAAACATATAATGTTGATCGTCGAATTACCAAGTCCACGTGGAGAGATTTTGGGACTTGGGGAGTAAGAAAAGAGGCGCTCAATGTCGAACGTCGAAGACCCCAACTAATAACTCCTAGATAACTTCAGAAGGCGATAACTTGCAAACTAAAACTCAAATTTTAGTGTGGTGTCAACCTTTAGAAAGATCGTAGCGAGCAGTAGCCAATGGAGATCCCATAATTAGGATTTGAGATAGTTAGGAAAAACAAAATTATGATGTCCCACCCCTTAAAAGAGTATTTAGGGGTTTGGTTTGTTACAAATTGGTATCATACCATGGAAACAACACTTGGCCTACTTGGGCTCATGCACGAGTCACATAAAAATATTATTAGAGAAATTTATGGTGTAGCACCCTACCTTACCCCATTCTATAAGAAACTTCTCTGAACCTCTACTGAAGAGAGGAACGAAACCTTCTACTATGGATAGATGTTTCAGAAGTCTACATTGTATGTTGCTAATGTTTCCAAATAAAGAAGTTGACTTCACTTTGCAATTATATGTGTTGTTCATGAATTGGTAGATTAGTAACTAACATAAAATGTTTTATCAACACTCAAGCAGTCAGTGAACAATAGAAAAACTACAACTTAAGGGATGGTGACACACCATGAGTTGGGGGAGAGCTCCCACAATAGAGAGAAATAATTTGATGAAAGTAGGGCAGTGGAAACCCCTCCAAATTTGGTCGAACTGTAAGAAGCCTCATGACAGAATTACAGAGTTGTAAGGATAACAATGAAAGGCTCATAAAGGAGCAAGAAAAACATACTGAAATTAATGCATTCCTACTGAAAAGTCTATCATATATACAAAGGCAACTGCAACATGGTCCAGCTTCCAGTCATGTGGATAGGAATCATGCTAAGAAAACTCCAAGTCCACCTAAGATACAAAATCATTGTCTAGAAACTGGCCACACCAAGAGTAGCACCTCAAGGAAGGCCCAACATGGAGCCAAGAGACAGTCGCCGAAATATTCTTTTGAGGACACTAACAACTCCAAGGGATATTCTAGAGGCAAAAATAGTTCCCATTCCCAGATGAGAAGAAAGAAGAGGAAACAATCCAAGAGTCATGACCCTGAAGAGTTCAAGAAATCAAAACCAACCACCTTCTATGGAGAGATTCAAAAGGGAGAAGAAGGATAAGTTTAGCTACTCGACTTGAAGAAGTACTTCAGATTCCATGACTACTCTAAAAACTTAAAGTCTTATATAGCCATTTTCAACCTAAATGGGAAAGCTTCCATTTGGTGGAGGACCTTAGGAATGTGAAAGGAATCCATGAGAAGTACTTGTCATGGAAACAATTTGATAAATACTTCAAGAAGAAGTAGTTGTCAGAAAAGTACTTTGATGGGAAGACCAAGGAGTTCTATGAACTCAAGTTGGGACAACTCACCATAGATGAATATATCAACAAATTTCTCGAGTTGATGAGGTATTTTCCTTACATAAAGGATGAAAAAGTAAAGATACAACAATTTTTTAGTGGATTACCTCAATCCTACTAGGACAGAATCGAGTTTGATGAGCCAAATACTTTAGAAGATAGTATTTGAAAGGAAAGGTATTGCTATGAGAAATTCAAGAATAAGACAGAATGCCATGAAGACTGGAAGAAGAAAAAAAATTCAGGATTCAAGAAGAAGGGGTTTAAATCCTCGAGATTTAAGAACCATGGGAAGAGTTCTAGGATGAGCCTTCCTACTAGAAGTGTGTATCAACAAAATTTTCCATCCCAAAGTGGAAATAAACCATTTGGAGCAGTTCCAAGTAAGACTGATAACATGAATAGAGAACCCTTAAAATGTTGGGGTTGTGGAGAGGAACATCTGTTGAGGGATTATTCGCATAGGAAACAGAGCAATAAGAGAGTCTACAATGTCCAAGAGGCTACCATAGTCAATTAAGTGGCTAGGAGCATGCCACAAATTTATGAATCCTTGGATAATAGACAAGCTTACCACCAAGCTTCAGTGGTGGAGATGGAAGGTATGATTGCCAACCATCTTGTTCCCATTTTAATTCACCTTGCTTCTAATTTGAGTTATGTTTCCCATCAAAATATTGAGAAATGTAAATTGCAACAAGTTAAACATGTTAAATCATGGCTGGTACAACTAGCCACTGGAACTAAAAGAAAAGTAACAGAGGTCATATCGGCATGATAATTCATTATAAGTGGGTTTCCCACCCAAGTGAACCTAAACATCCTTCCTTTAGGATATTATGATTTAATAATTGGCATGGACTGGTTGGATTCCCACAAAACCAAGTTTGAATATTACAGTAAAACTTTGGAGTGTGAAAATGAAGAAGGAAGAAGGGTAACCCTACAAGGGATTCAAAGTCTTGTCTCAGTGAGACAAATATCATCCCTCCAAGTAAAGAAGTATTTCCAAAAGGGATGTCCCTTATATGCAATACAAGTGTTGAACTTTTTTGAGAATGACAAACCCAGCCTAGAGGACCATTCCATATTAAGAGAATATAAATATGTTTTCCCAGAAGAGGTGTCAGGTCTACCTCCAAGAAGGGATATTGACTTTTCAATAGAACTTGTAGCTTGCGTGGTGCCAATGTCTAGAACACCCTATAGAATGAGTACACTAGAGATACACTAGAACACCCTATAGAATGAATACACTAGAGCTAGTTGATCTCAAACTATAGTTGAAGGAAATGTGGGACAAAGGATACATTTGGCCTAGTGTGTCTCCATGGGGAGCGCCAGCCTTGTTTGTGAAAAATAAAGATGGCACACTCAGATTGTGCATAGATTATAGACAACTCAATAAGATGACCATCAAGAATAAGTATCCCTTGCCAAGGATTGATGACTTGTTTGACCAATTAAGGGGTTCTACGATATTCTCCAAGATTGACTTGAGATTTGGATACCATCAGATCTAAATTAAATATGAAGACATCCACAAGACATCCTTTCACTATGAATTTGTGGTGGTGCCATTTGGTCTTACCAATTCACCATCCACTTTTATGTTCTTAATGAATAACATATTCATAAAGTTTTTGGATAGGTTTGTGTTGGTTTTCATTGACAATATCCTAATCTATTCCAAGAATATGGAATAATATGAATAACATCTCACGCTAGTACTCAAAGTACTAAGAGAACATCAACTTTGTGCTAATCTTAGTAAGTGTGAATTTTTCCATAAAAAAGTCCATTACTTAGTCCATGTTATTTCTAAGGAAGGAATGACAGTTGATCCTGACAAGATTAAATCCATCATGGATTGGCCTACCCCAAAGGATGTATCTGATATCAAATCCTTAATGGGTCTACTAGGATACTATAGGAGGCCTAACAGGATACTATAGGAGGTTCATAAAGGGATTCTCCAAGATTGGTTTCCCAAACACCTCCCTTCAAAAAAAGGGGGTTAAATTCATTTCGACATCAGAATGTGAAGAAATATTTCAAGAGTTGAAATACCTTCTAACCAATGCACATATACTAAAGATTGCAGACCCAAACAAGGACTTCCTTGTGTGTACAAATGACTGCAAGGAAGGGCTCAGAGGAATCCTTATGCAAGAAGGAAATGTGATTTTCTATGAATCTAGAAAATTGAATGAGCATGAAGTCAATTATGTGACCCACGATAAGGAATTTGCTACCATATTTCATGATTTAAAAATGTGGAGGAATTCCTCTTAGGTAGAATATTTGTACTTATGAAAGACCATAGTGGATTGAGGTATTTGTTTGACCAATCAAAACTCAATGTGAGACAAACTAGGTGGGTGGCTCTCCTTAGTGAGTTTGATTTTGAAATCAAACATATCAAAGGAAAGGATAATAGGGTGGTTGATGCCCTTAGTAGAAGTATGAAAGTGGTTCACTTGGCACCTATAACCACCCACGAATCAGACATCAAAGAGAGAGTCAAAAGTGCACAAGAAACAAATGCATTTTTCAAGACAGTGGCATCATAACTAAAGCAAGAGCCCACAGGGCTAAAGTATGAAGGCTATCAGATGCTTAATGATGGTTCGTTGACTTACAAGGGTAGATTGTATATTTTGAATTGTGACAAATTGAAGAGGTTCATAATGGATGAACTACACAAAATACCATATACTAGTCATCCTGGTTATCAGAAAATGATCACGACCACTAGGAAACTATTTTATTGGCTCGGACTAAAAAAGGACATAGTTGATTAGTTAGGTAAGTGTCTAGAATGTCACCAATTCAAGGAAAAGCACTGGCACCCAACATGGATGTTTCATCCCCTACCACTTCCCGAATGGAAATGGGAAGCCATCTCCATGGATTTCGTCACAAGATTACCAAGATCAACCAAATAGAACAACACCATCATGGTAGTTGTGGACAAACTGAGCAATATTTCTCACTTAATACTCATCAAGTCAACTTGCAAGGAAATATATATTTCCATCATATTCATGAAAGAGATATTTAGATTGCATGGAATGCCTAAGGAAATTATATCCGACAGAGATACAAAATTTACTTCAAACTTTTGGAAATATCTATTTGTTGGTTTTGAAACAAAATTTCTCTTTAGTACAGCCTATCACCCTCAAACTGATGGGTAGACAGAGAGGGTAATCCATGTGTTGGAAGACATGTTGAGGATTCATGTAATGCATCAACCCAAAAAGTGGGAGAACTACCTACCGCTGGTATAATTTTCCTACAATAATGGCTATCAAGAGTCATTAAAAATGAGCCCTTTTGAAGCCCTCTATGGAAGACAATGCAACATTCCAATCAGTTGGAACAACCCAGTAGAAAAAATTACAATTGGTCCATATATGCTAAAGGAAATGGAACAACAAGTAATTCAGATCGGACAAAATCTGAAGATATCCCAGGATAGAAAAAAGAGTTATGCAGACAATAAAATGACTCCTATAGAGTTCAAAGCAGGGGATCATGTGTATCTTCGAGTTATACCTAAAACAATATCTTTGAGGATGGGAGCTTGTGCCAAGATGGCACCTTGGTATTGTGGAACCTTTGAAGTTTTGGATAGAGTGGGACCAGTAGCCGATCGGCTAGCACTTCCTCCCACAGTGAAGGCACATAATGTTTTCCATGTTTCTTTATTAAAGAACTATGTACATGATTCTAATCATATTATTGACTGGTCTGTGATTCAAGTGGAACCCGAGGGAGAATTCCTGCTAGAACCTCAATGCATAATAGACAGGAAGGAAACCCCACTCAAGAAAAGAACCATTGCACAAGTCAAAGTGCAGTGGAAACACTTTGGCCCAGATGAGACTACATGGGAAATGGAGGATGCCATGAATTAGGCATATCCATTTTTCTTTACTTCTATACATACATAGCACATCGGAATATACAACATCGAGGAAGATGTTCCTTTAAGGGGGAGGGGATTGTAATAACCCTGTTTCCCCCAGTTTGTAAATATAACTATAATTGGACAAGAGACTATGGCGGACTAAATATGTGTGAATGTTTGATTTGAAGAACCTTTGTATACAAGGGTCAATGTATGAATTTTATGTTATTAATAGAAATTGGATATGTGTTCCACAACTACTAAAAGGGGGGAGTTTTCCAAGATATACCATGGATGTTATGAGAGATATGGTGAGGGAAACTAAGAATGGTTGATATGACCCTCATCAAACCAGTACCTACTGAGTGTAATTGCTCAACAGTCCTCTGAACCATAAATGAATTACCAGTCAGGCTGGTAGTTGGAAGGCCTTCCTCAAGAGTTAATGAGGATATGGGGAAAGGTACCCATATGTAAGGCTTCCAGGCCTAACCACGAGTTGTGGATTCAGACCCATGTAACCTTGCAGAGGAAGGCAAGAAAGGAAGTAATTCGGGGGACAGAGGTAGATCTACAAGGAAGCAGAGTAGAGAAAACAATCTCCAGAAGATAAGAGAGCATGTTTTCCGACTCTGGAGTTGAGAGAAAAGCTGAGAAGAAGAAAAAAATTGGTTGTCAGAAGCCATGGGTAGGGTCTTGCTACAAGCTGAAAAATTAGGCTAATGAGTGACTAAGGAATTTCTCGCGTAGACCTCCTTTCTTGGTGTAGAGAAAACTGGTTTTCAAGATCCTATGGGAGGAGGAGAGTAACCTCCGTCCCTGAATGTCGTAGAGCAAGGAGAAATAATCTCTCTCATAGCATCATGGTCTATCTCATGGGTGTTCAACGGTTAATCCGTCGGGAGTGGTTGTGCCTATGGCTCGGTGGAAACAGGCACCTCTTTCAGCAGTCGCTTCACATTCTCCAATTCTTATAAGTATTTCCATACTTTGTGTAATACATTGGATGTGATGATTGAATGTATGTGTTTATGGTTAAGTCTTGAAGTGATTCAACAGTTATTATGAATTCTCATTTGCTTTTGTAAATTGTTATACTTATATGGTCTCTGATTTACCTCAATTTATCTGCTAGAGAGTTATGGGATGTGAATCTGCAAGAGAGTCAGAGTAGGATTAACTAAAATGTCTAAGTCCTTCCGACCTTTTGAGTTTACCCTAGCAGGAATGTCAAGTTCAACTCTGTGGGAGAAGGGAGTTTCCTTCATACTTTCCACCCATGTGACTGGGGGATCATACCCATGGCCTTAATAAAGTCTTGACTAAGAGCTAAGTGTAGCCTGGAACCTCAATATGATCCTATATGACCCAGGGTTGGAAACCCCTTGCTAAGACCGAAAGGAGTGAAGCTACTTTGGCTTCGAGACTTAGGGACTTATGACTCCACAACCCTAAAAAATAGTTGAAGTCCATAGTTGTGAATTGATGAAGGTCGTAGATCTGGAAATCCAGTGGAGATCTCTCTCAACCATTAGATCGGACTTAAGAAGGGGTAGCGTTAAGTACTTCGGCAAAGTCCCACTTTGGGAGAATAGGGCTGGTCTAGCACCGAAAATCCCGAATGTCGGAGTCGCGAAGTTAATCTGGATCATTGATAATAGAGGGGTGTGTGTCCACAAATCAACGACTATCCGTAAGTTCGAGTATTCGGTGGTAACAATGTGAAGATATAGGGACGCACAAGTTTCCCCAGATCTCTACAAGCCGAAGTAAATCCTGGTCGTGAATGATAGGTGCACATGGAAATATATTGAGCGTGGTTTAGAGATTTAGAGCTTTGGAGAGGAAGTTGTAAGATACACGTCGAACTCCCGAATGATGAATTTACAAAGTGATGTAGACCATCGATCCTTGGATCCTTCAGGATCCCTCTCAACCTTCGATCTAAGGACTCCGTAGAGAACCCATCTTAACTTCCCAACCAACCGAGAAAACATCATGGAGCGACACATGGCCCCCTCTTGTCCCCTTTCAAATGTTGTCTATTGGAGTAAATTCATTGGATGAGAGGATACGTGGCAGGAGTTCCTATAGTCCAGAGACTTGGCACTCTGGAGGAACTTGGCCAAGAGTCTTCAAAGTGTGAAAACTCTCGAAGTTGTGAATGGAGAAGTGAATATAAACCATTCACAGGTAGAGGACATGTGGCACTAGATTCGAGATTACAGAGACTTGGCTCTTCGGGGGATTCGCGATGTGAGGAGTTGGTAAGTTCTGAAGCCCGGAGTTGCGAAGTAACGAGAGCCATGGATCTATGAATCTACATGGATAAAACCCGACCGTGAGATTTGAAAGAAGTTAGAAGGTTGTATGTCTAGGGATAACATGGCTCACTGACATCATCCAGGGTGACGTGGACCCGCAACTAAGGTGCCACGTGTCACCGGGATATGGATGATTAACAGACCCCTTATGCATGTTAGAGAATGACACATGTCAACCCCTAACTAGGATATGTGTCACCCATGTCCCTCACTGTGTTTCAGCCTATGGTTCATTTATGCATGGCCAATGTGGTTGGTGATGTGACTAGGACTCTGGGAGTCTCAAACTTCAAGAGTTCAAAAGATTTGGGGCATAGTATAGTAGAGGAATGTTCAACGTCGATCGTTGATTATCGAACGTCGAAACATAGAATGTCAAACGTCGATCGTCGAATGGACAAGGACATGTGGAGAGATTTCGTGACTTTGGGGAGTAATAAAATGGGCATTCAGCACCAAACGCTGAAGACCCCAACTAATAATGCCCGGATAACTTCGGGAGGCAATAAATTGCAAACCAGAACTCAAATTTTAATGTGGTGGCGACCATTAGAAATCGTGTTGAAAGCAGTAGCCAATGGAGATCCCAAAATCAGGATTTGAGATAGTTAGGAAAAACAAAATTATGATGTCCCACACCTTAAAAGAATATTTAAGGGTTGGGTGCGTTACAACATGGAATGCTAACAATCTGTTTGGTTGTGTGAAATTGAGATTTGAAGGAACATGGTCTTGGATACGGAAGCAGAGTAAGTCCATAAGGAAAGTTGATGCTTTCTATTGTAAAAATCCAAACAGTTATGAGGAGGGATCTCATACTTTCGGGATCTGAGTTCCTATATGAAATAGATCTGAAAATGGATAATAAAATTGGAAATTTGAGAGTAATAGATTTAAAAAAAAATTACTGAAAATTGATGGAAAAATATCTCACGGTTATTGTATGCATGTGATACAGGTAAGATGATAGATCTATCTTGAAGGGACAGATGATGCTTTTGAACTGGAAATCATGGGAGAGTTCATTGTTGTCACATTGAACCCCAAGATATTCCTTGATCACCATTGAGATGAGCTATGCCATGTTGGAGAAATACAGAGGGATGCCTTGGTTTTAAGACTCTATAAGTCTCGATACTCTTCATGTGTGAGGAAGCCTTGGAAAATGACCCAAGGGACTGTGTAACAAAGAAGGGGATACCTTATACTAGAGTGTGAGTGACTACAAGGAAGAGGAGAATTGAATTATGTATGTTGCATTCTAGCTAGGATCATGAGTGCATTGGGTGTGTCTGAGAAAACAATGAGTCGAGTAAATGTGGCATCCATGTGGATGTAGATTGCATAGGAATATTGTTGAAATGTCAAGCGTCTAAGAGAGGACCAAACTAAGGAGAGGAACACATTGTTGAATTAAATTCCATGCCATTATTGGATATGGAAATGTTATGATGCCATGCAATGATCTGATAGCCTTTTTGCTATAATCGATGTTTAGACTGCAACCCTTTTGCCAACACTAAAGGGAACCCAAGAATTATATTCTTGGTGTTGTGTTTAGTTTGAATAAGAGGGCATCCAAATGGTTGAGAAAGCAATAGGAAGTGTGTGGATGATGTGTTGAGGCATTGGATAGACCTACCAATTCACCATGGTGGAATGCATGACATAGTTATGTGGTATTATGGAGTCAATGCAGGGATGCATTGTGTAGATGTGGCCATGGGTATTGGCACATCAATTTTTATTTTATTGGTAATTATTTGTTGAATTATGAAAATCATGTGGTGCTAAAAATGCATAATGAATGATAGGTGCATTATATTTAATAGGAATACTAGTTGAAGGTGATTGAATTATTGGGTTGTTGCAATTCTAAAATCACTTTTTGAGTTGTTGAAGATGTTACAAAGATAGAATGATAATGTGCATGATATCGACATGTGTTTGGTTGAGTGAAGGTGAGAAAATCGCAGGTGGAGTGGTATTGGGTATGGAAATAATGTAATCACATAAGGAAGACTGATATCTATTGTTTCAAGAGCCAAACATTATGATCATAAACCTCATGCCTAGGGAAAAAAAATCATGTATAAAATAATTTTGGAAATAATTTAAAATTACTGACAATCTGTTTGGTTGCGTATAAATTAGGAAAATTGTAGGTAGAGTAGTATTGGATATGGAAGGGATGTAATCCCATAAGGAAAACTGATAACTAAAGCTGCAAGATCCAAACGAATTATGAGTAGGAAGCTCATGCTTGGGAAATCTGACTTTTCCTTATGAAACAGATTTGACATTTAATAAGTGAATTTTTATAATGATATCTCATGATGACTGTATGTGTGTTATACAGATGAGATGTTGACTATTGAAGCTATAAGCTTGGGAAGAAGAGCACCGTAAGGAAAAAAATCTCAAGGCAAAGGCATGGAACAAAGAAATTCCAATGGAATTGTTGCAACTGGGGTTCCTGGAGATGCAACTCTGAGAATTCCTAGCTGAGTGCACTAAAGCCTTGAAGAGAAGTGGAAAATCTTAAAGGATTGCATAGTGGAGAAGGAGGTACACTTCCTTGGGTTGTGTAGGATCATTAGGAATGTGATATTGTTGGTTGGAACTGCTGCCAAAATTATAAATTGTGAGATCATTATGTAGTTTTTAGTTGGAGTTCCTATCTATGCAAGTTTTCTTTTAGGTAGGAGTTCCTATATATGCATGTTTTCTTTTAGGTCGGAGTGCCTATGTATATAAGCATATGGTTGGATTTCCTATGTGTATTAAAGGCCTGAGAGCCTAGCTTTGTAATATTAAGAACACCAGTATGGTTTTGTGCACTGAGGACAGTGTCAAAATAAGGGGAGGGGATGTAACACCCTATTATTGATCCCTATGAACTAGAATGTATTATGTAAAAGTGACTTAGGGGTGAGTCGGTAAATGTTGAAAGGCGAGAGTGCCTAGAAATGTAATACTTCATATATATATTAATAAAATACATATCTAGTTTCGAGATGGACAAGGACAAGAGATGGGGTGCTATGATTCCACAAGAAAGGGGGATGAGGGGGGATGCTCCTTTATTTTTAACACTTATTTACCCACATTTGGGTAAGGGGGGAGAACGTGAGTCTCTTAGGGAGACCACATTGTATCTTGGGGCGTGTGAGTCTCTTGGGGAGACCACATTGTCTCTTGGGGCACGTGAGTCTCTTGGGGACACCACGTCCTTTCTATTTAAACCCATCATGTTGGCTATTTGGGGTTGTTCTTCTGGTGTGGCTCATTCATTTGTTGGTTCATTCATTTTTATTATATGCTCTTTCCACTTTTTACTCTTGTTGATTCGTGTGTGAGGAAAGCATTGAAATGAATAGTTAGAGGAGGAGAGCCATTGCTAAATGGCTACAAGTAATTGTTGTTTATTCCATAAGGGAATGGATTCATGTGTGCATGATATTGATGGCAGTTCTGAAAGAACTATTCAAGTTGAAAATCCTTGGAGTTTCTAGCACTGATATTCCTAACTAGTAGCACTGGAGCCCTGGAAGAGAAATGGAATAGCCTGAGGAACTACATGGAAAATAAAGGGGTTCATTTCTTTGGGTTGTGCAAGCTGAAGAGGAAGAGAGCTAGAAAATTAGGATTGTTGTGTGGTTGGGAAAACCTGAGATCTTGATAGCTAATTGTTTTGTGTTTAGAGTTTCCCTAGGACCTGTCCTTGTGGATTCATATCCCTAGCTTGAGGGTGACATGTTGTTGAGAGTGAATGAACAACAATGTACATGGTTGGGTGGAACGTCCTTGGTTTGTAGCTAGTTGGTGATGGTTGAATTAAATACAAGTGCTCTCTATGTTTTCTGTGTAATTTATATATTCTTCTATGTATATTTATCTTTGAGACGATGTGATTATGCTATGCTTGTTTGTTGATTATTCTTGTGCATGACATGTTAAAGTATTCTTTTATGGTTTAGCATGTTCTTGGTTATTGCATGTTATTTGTTTCTTGGATGTTTTCATGTTCTTTATTAATAAAAGATTGGAATAGAATTTGAAATCCATCCAAGATTGTACATTTTTGAGGTAGCATGGCTCATACTGATAGTTGAGTACATTACAAATTGGTATCAAAGCGAATAGTTTTCCGTTGTATTGATGTCGAGAATGCCTCGAAGTGGTCTTCAGAGCTATTCCACATTGATGTGGATCGGACTAGTGGTTCGGGTACATCACATCCCTACACAACTCATATTACCTCTTGAGGCACCTTAAAAGCTTAACTTGAAAAAAAAAAAAACTTTGGAAACACATGTAGTGATTAATACCACGTTGATTAATAGCCCATTATGGTTTTGATTCATCTTATTTCCAAGCTTAAATAAATTGGTCTCCTTTATGTTGTATATTTTGAATTAATATTTTGATTTGTTCATTAAAAATTTGACAATTGGATTCAAAGCAAATATTCCATGTTACAACTCCTCAATTTTATGTTGTATATTTTGAATTAATATTTTGATTTTCTCATTAACAATTTGGCAATTGCAATAAAAGCAAATGTTCCATGTTACAAATCCCAAAATTATATTATGTGATTGAGAACCTACTTTGGATTTTAAATTACATTTAAAATAATGGCAAAGGAAAGTTGTTACATCTTGTTGATGGGGTAGATTCGCCCTCATTGCGTCCTTTTGGATCCATTCCCATAAGAAATGGACATGTAATGAAGAGATGGTCAATTGTGTGAATTTGTTGGGCGCATACATCATCAAGAGTGTCCCATGAAACCATAATTACTTATATTATCCCATATAAGATCCCTTTTCAAGGTCAAATCCTATAAGAAAGTTGGTACTTTTTCCAAATATTAGGATTATCCACCTCGCCTAAATTGTGTCATTTGTCTTGATGTTGAAGTTGTTTACATATCCATGTTTTCTCCATCAAAGAATATCGTGACTTATCTTCCAAGAGGCACTTCCAACTATACTTATTTTGAATATCTAGATGAAACTCTCTTGACCATGAATTTGAAGATTTCCATTTTATAGAAAGCACATACTTGGAAGGTAAACCCCCATATCCCTCTTCTAGATGGAACTAATTAATCTTAGTCTTTACTAGTTCCTTATAAATATGATAATTCCCATGGGGATTCATATTCTTGTAAAGAGCATACTTGGTTCTATGAGTTAAAAAAAAAAAAAAGAGTTTAATCTCCCTTTTGAAAATATATGGTTATGGGAATTGCTTGATGAGATAAAGGAAAACATGTATTTTAAAAAAAACAAAAGGTCATTTAGTTTAGTCATTCTTAGTCATTTATTTAAGTATATGGTGGTGACTAGTTGTTAGTATCATCTTTTCTTTTTTTCTAATAAATATGTAGTCAAATATTTAGCATATTATATTAATGTAGTGATTTTTAGGGCTTAAGGTTGGTCAATAACAAGGCTCAAAGCCATTACAACAATATACTCGTTATGAGTTCAACATCTCACTTGTGGAAATTAAATCTTAATAGGGAGGATAACAATCATTCCACCCAAGCTAAACTTGTGTTTTGAGATAAATAATATGTTATTGTATTTTTGTATTTTTAATTTACTTAAAAAAATGTTAAAAAATATTTCATGGTAAAAATAGTGTTTTTTGTCTTGTCACTTCAATATATATTTTATGGAATTTAACATGAATCTTCTTTAGCAATTAATGACTTTCATCAATTCATTTTATCATTATGATAAGTAACATTTCCATTTGACATATGTCAAATATTTAGCATATTATATTAACGTAGTGATTTTCAGGGTATAAGGTTGGTCAACAAACAACATGGCTCAAAGTCATTACAAGTAGTGATTTTCAGGGCATAAGGTTAGTGAACAAAAAGGCTCAGTCATTACAACAATATACTCACTATGAGCTCAACATGTCACTTATGACTTTCATCAATTCATTTTATCATTATGATAAATAATATTTTCATTTACTGTAAGTATATAAATTTTCACAATTAGTTATAATTGTAGTGAAATTTATGGATATGTAATGTGTTAATATTTAAAATCATTAAAGATTAATACGACTCTCTGTTCTTTCAAGGGTTAACTAAATTTCCTATTACCATAACAAATTCTACATTGGTCAAGCTAACAAATTTAATATATTATTACAAAACATTCTCACACCACCAAACACTTCATATGCTTTAATCACATCAAAATCTTAACATATGCTCTTCATTACTCGTGATGCATCATTTAAGAAAGTCTTAAAAATAAAAATAAAACAAGTTAACAATTTCAATGGTGAAAATGGTTCCAATTTCAACCAACCTTGGAAGTACATTATTGATCGTCTTCATTATTAGACCAATCTGATTTCTCCTCTTAACCATCATGCGCCACCCCTCCCCCTCGTTTCTTTCCTGTCGGCAATTAATATTTTTTTATCAAATATCTAATTTTCATTGCTTATCGATTTTTCTAATTAATTTCAATATTAACCTACTTAATTTTAAGTTATCCTTTATTTGTTACTAACCAACTTTATTTCTAATTTCCATACATAATTTTAATTCCAAGTCGCTTCCCCTTTTTCATTTTCAAAAGTTCCCTTTTTTATTCAATTCATAAAACAAATTTTCCTTTTTAATTATTCTATCAAATTTTCCTTGTTAATTATTCTACTTTATTTTTTTTAATTATATTAAATTTAATCTATTGTTTAAGCTATAACAATCTATTTCATTTATCATATTTTTTAAAACTATATCATTTTATTTTATTTATTATAATTTCATTTAACTTCTTCGTTCTTCTTCAAACATTATATTATGCTTATATTATTTCATTTTAGTTATTAAATTTTCTAAATACATTCCTCATTTTACCTAATTTAGGTTATATTATTCATTTAACTTAATGGGTTGTTGTTATGTTATTCATTTAACTTAATGAGTTGTTATTGTTGTTGTTGTTGTTGTTGTTATTATTATTAATTTTAATTTTTTCTTATGTTTTGATTTTAATTCACAATTTTTTTTCTTTAATTTATTTAACTAATGTTCTATTTGTTTATTGATTTTTTTAAACCTTAACATATTATTAACTATGTTTATTATTGGGGTGGCAAGCGTAGGGGAGTCTTCTCGATAGTTACCTATGCTTTGGGATTGGGGAATGTCTCTAACAATATTGTTGAAGCATATGATCTATGGAGAGGTGTTAGCATTTCCAGATCGAGGTGACACTCAAATGGTGGTTTTTGGATATTCTATGATGGTTGTCTAAGCAATCATCAAGAAAACACAAATCAACAACAATGTCTTCAACAACATAATCTCTCACACCCTCTCGCTTATCGAAAGCTTTGAAAAATTCAGAATTTTTCACATAAAAAGGGATCTCAACTCCCAAGAAGATATTTTGGAAAAGGTAGGGTCGAATTTGGAAATTAATACTATAGAGTTAAACGGAAATAGGGGGTGTGGCCCATTCTGTATCCTAAGGCCTCCTCTTAACTCTCGTCCACATGTGGCACTCGTTTAAGCTCGTTGTTTGTTATGTACCTCCGCTTGCACACTTGTGGTTTTATGGTGTTTGTTGGGCCCTATGTTTTTTAGGGATGCCTGATTTTGCAGAAATGCTAAAGTTTTGTGGAAAGTGAAACAACTCAGCAAAAGAATTGGCGTGGATGAAAGTAGTTAGATGAGATGGAAGATAATTGAAAAGCGTGCTAGTAGTGAAAAGAGATCACGTGCCAGCTGGATGAGTAGCGAAAAGAACCAAGATATTCTAGTGCATGCAAGGAAAAGACAGCAGAATCAAGATTGGCGAGAAAAATAGCAGAATCAAGAATCCAAGAAGCGCTCGAGGGAAAACTATAACTAGGGAGCTATGCAATGGGAAGAGGGTTGTTGTTACTATTACCACCATTTCCAGAGACTTATTATTATCACTATTGGTATTGAGTCAGACTCTAGAGCTATTGTAAAGGGTTCTTGAATGTCAATGTGTTTGTGCAAAGGCTAAGAGTCTATAATGGGTATATCGGACTAGCTTTTGTTGCGTAAATTAATGTATGAGGGATGCACTCCTTATATGAATGTTTTAATATGTTTCTAATATAAGATATTGTTTGGGAATTAATAATTTGATCTATTGTGCATGCATTTATGATTTCTATGTTGTGCATTTCCTTCTTATCATGTGCATTAACATTTCATTACTATTTATGTATGTCTTGGATTATTGATGTATGGATATAGATATGGTTACGTTAATTTTGATGATGCATTCTTCGTGACTCACTTCATCACACACGTCTCGGCTTCGTTTCGATTGATACATCCTTCCCTTGTAGAAGGTTGAATATGTCATCGCTGCTAGACTACAGCGGTATCCTTTGTTGGAAATATCCGAGAACCTCGGTCTCTAATTTTGCGTCAACAAATGGTTATGTTTTCGGGATTTGAGATTTAAAGTGAGTCTTTAGAAGATGCCTCATGGGATCTTCAAATTTGATGTTGAGAATTGGTGGGAAATATGATGCTATGAGTTTAAATAGCAAGAAAGTAAGTTACGACACAAATTTTTTAGGTTTGTGAAGAGTGTTGTCTTTTATTCGGAACCCGTGAGAGACCAATACAAGATATTTTGGATTCAATTCCCAGAAGAGGTATTTCAATCGATAGATTAGCTACAAGAAGCACCAAAATATAAATATTGATTCAAGAGAAGATATAATTGGACCATTGATCATTTAGCATCCCTTCACCGATTAGATCATCATATATCTCGTGCTATGGACTTTTGGGTACATACTACTTTAGAAGGTTATATTATCAAATTTGCTACAGAGAACCATCAATATTTTTCCAAGGCTGAAGCAATATTTAAAGAAGGTGCTTGAGGAATATTGTTGTGGGAAATATCGTTGTGGATCAATATTTTATTAGCCGAAGAATGAATGTTGCATGTTCTTTTCACTAACATGGCAGCGTAAACTCATGCACTTGGAGGGGTGATTTAGGAAAGGGTTCATGAGTTAGTCCAAGGAATATTTTTTGGGGGATATGGGGGGGCATCAAAAGAAAAATGAAATAGATGAACGATCTTAGAAGAGGGATTCTATTCTTGAAAAGAGGTGGTGGAAACATATGATTAAAGTGATGAAGAGGTCTAATCAGTCGAGGAAGGAGATCGACTTTGAGAGTAGTCATAGGAAAGAGTTAGAAGAGGTGTGATCTTTCAAGAGATGTGAAAGGATTTCCAACCAATGGTTGAAAGATATATTCGATGAAAGAGGTGAAGGTTTTGGAAGATGCAGACGCAAGGAAGAAAGTTCAAAAGAGACATATGAAAGAAAAAGAATGCATGCTACCACTGAAGAAGAATACTCGGTTGGAACCTATGAAGAAGTTGCAGGAAGATCGGAACTTGCAATGCTAGAAGATGTTGGATTAAATATAGATTTCATGACAACACTACAAATGAACATGACCCCCCAGATAAAATAAATTCACTCTAGAGGCAAAGGAACCAACCCTGAATCACTCATTCCCCCAGCACCATCCACTAATCTGGTAATTTCTCCAATTAATATTTATGTAAGTTATGTTAATTCTAATTCGTCAAGCCCAACTAGTTCAAGTAGTAGTAGTAGAAGCAGTGTGATGAGTGTTTCATATATATCACAACCAGGATCTTCAAGGTTCATATTTATAGGATCTCCTCGTCCATCAATGATGCATCACCACATAGGATCTCTTACCCAATACCCAAAAATTTTGGGTAAAGGGGATGAGGACGTTGAGAAACATTGGTTTCTTTGTGAAGCCATATGTAGGTCTCATAGAACTCTAGAAACAAATAAATTGGTTGAGTTACATACTACTTTGAGGGGTCAAGCTCTAAAAAGGTACATGAAATCTATCGAACCAGGGAAGCCTTTCTCTTTAACCCAGGTAAATCCTAAGTTTATAGAAAAATTTTGATTACCTCAGTTAGAGAAACAAGCTCTCTCTAATTTGCGAGAGATAAAACAAAGAGACGGTGAATCTGCATGTGAATATAAAAAAATATTTAAGGATGCGATAGGGAAGTTAGTGAACCCTATCCATGAGGATCACCAAAGAGAATGGTTTATTCATGGGATGTTACTGTTAAACAGAATCCCATTGAATTAGCAGAGGATAACTACCTTGGGAGAAGCATTGGAACATGCTATGAATATTGAGGCTATGGAAGGATATCCTAGAAACTTGTGGGTAATGAGACCGCATGAAGATAATAATATTTCATAACTGCAAGGCCAAATATCTGCATTAACTGAAAATATCCAAGATGTAACTCTTCTAAGAGAATATCAACCGCAGGTATGGTGTATTGGATGTTACACCGAAGGTCATACAGAAACCGAATGCCCAATATTGAGGGGTTCATGACCCTCCCCTCACCTAATGAAGTCTCAACCAGTAGGACCATCGGGAGGAGTTGTGCAAGTCACCTCTACAACACCATTTCATGGCCCTATCCAATACCATGCTTTCTAGAATCATCAAGAAGGCCAGAACAATGAGTATTGCAATATCTCGAGAAGTCACAAGCACTCTCCAAGACACTACCCTATTCTACAAAACTATACCTTTGTTTTGAATACGATATATTGTGAATTATGTGGGTCCCCTGCTCATACTACTAACCAATGTAGGGATTTGGATGCTCTAATCGATAGATTGGATCCTTTCACATTTAGAGTCAACAAAACTCCTCAAGGGTTCATATGAGGTTGTCGAGGTGGAGGAAATTTCATAGGACATACTAGAAGAAGGGGACCAGGTTGTTGTTACAACTGTGATGAGAAAGGGAATATTGAAAGATATTGTCTTCTTCCATAAACACCATGGTGTGCACATTGTAGAAATAATACCCACTCCAGTGAAGATTGTCCCAATATGTTTGCCAAATGGGAAGACTATGCAAGGCAAAGAGGGGCCAATCTGATAAATTCTAAACCTAGATCTAGAGTTGAGGGAAAAGAGCCCAATATTAACATTTTCACTAGAGGAGGAAGTAAGACCAGTGTCGATACTGAAAGTTGTCACTAGATAAAAATAAAAAAGGCAGTACCTGAGAATACCAAGTATGATCATATAAGGCAGAAGGGATTTTCAAAGATGCAGTGGACATGTTCAAGAAACTATCTAGTTATACAATGCCTGAAGTTAAGGAACGAAGCTCTAAGCCACATCCTCCACAACCCATATTTATGGGAGACTCACTTCCTTAGATAGATCCCATGGATAAATCACAAAAAGTTGTTGATCTGTGGTTATAGCTATTTTCTGACATTTTGGATGATGAGAAACTTACTCGAAAGTTGTGGACCACAATTAAAAGGGCCTTGGGAACTGAAGGAAACTCGAAAGAGTCCATTGTTGCTAATATTATAGCAAGGAAAACAAGTAGGATACAAATAAGGAAGAGAGGAACCAAGAGAGAATTATGGTTGAATGCCCATGTTAACGACTATGAGATCGGGGACGTTATGCTGGAATTAGTTTTTTATGTCAATATATTTCCCATGAAAACTTCGGAAGGAATGGGTAATCCCAAACTTGTATATTCTCCTATTAAATTGTAGATGGTGAATCAATACTACATCTATCCAGTAGGCAGGCTGCAAAATGTCGAAGTGGATTTGGCTAGCGTCAAAAGAGTGTCAGACTTTGAAGTCATCGAAATAATGGGGGAAAAGGATATGTACCCGACTTTGTTAGGCATTGACTAGGCCTATGATAAATATGCTATGATAGATCTTAATAAAGAAATTATGACCTTTGAATTTGATGGCATGAAAGTAACCCATCCTCTAGACCCATATCAATTTCCACGGTATAGTGACCCAGCAGATGATAGTATGGAATAGGATACTTTGGATCAACTCTATATTATGACTACAGGTAACTGAGAAAACTACATTAACCCTACTACAGATGGATCCATAAGTTAGCAGAGTATTCAATCTATGGATGAAGACTCTAAAGATGCTTGGGACAATTGGAAACAAGGAAGGTATGAGAAATTTTCAAGGTGTTGCGCAATTGTCCAAGTAGTAAGGTGGATTGGAATGGAGATGAGGGAGTGTCCAACATACGATGCAACTTCGGATTTATAGAGATTCCTTATTGACATGGAGGATGGGTTTGTGGCATAACATAGACTCTCAACACTTGAACTAGCCATGGAATATTCTCCAACTAGGTGGTGGGCTACTCACAAAGAAATTTTGTCTTCTTGGGATGAAGTCAAGCTCACTATACAACATTGGTTCCTTCTGTTATAAAAATGGGTGTGCCCATTTAACCATAGACAATATAGAAATATTTTCACCCAACCATAGGCACAAATTCCACCCTCGAGCACCTTAACCTTGAAAGAGAGAAGAATTTTCATATCAAATCAATATCCAACCAAGGCTAGTACACCAAGCAAAGATAACCAAAGACCAATAAAAAAATCCAAGCCAGAAAAACCGAAAATACAAGTTGCAATAGCTACAGCTGCAACTACTCTCCAAACTTGTGCACAATTGATTTTTTGCAGTTGCGAGTGAGTGAGTTCCAAATGAGCTCTAGCGTCATGTATTTATACTACTCCTTCTTAGCTGTCTGGTCCGACTTCTCTTCTTGGAGGCTAAAAACTCAATATTAATTTTTCTCTTTAGCCGACTTGTCTTCTAGGGTTATGTCCAAGGATTTAGGGTTTCTCTTGCTTCCTGGAATATTCTAGTCTCGTCAAAGGTTACAAGTGGAGGTTAATACCTCCTGCAGCTACCATAATATCAACACTCCCTCCTAGCTAGGGAGGTATAGAAGACAATGGTCTTGAGAACAAACAAACCATTGAACCGGTAGCATCAACATAGCCACACATGCTATCTCATGATCAAATCACGAGCACAATCATCACTATCCAACTGGATAATCTCCATGGAAATCAGAACAATTCCATCCAATAGAACACTATTGTGTCTATTCATAGTAGTACACAAGTACTAAATAGTGGTACAAAATCACTCTTAGTAGCACACTTCTACTAATAAGTTATCCATAGTCACTATCAGTGGATCACATGCACTACAGTAGCATACAACTATTGTCCAGAGACATACAGTCTCTACAACAATCATATCATTTGATATCAATCTACATAAACAATATCATGATATAAACTAAGTAATTTGGGCCATTCTTCCACTCATGTCAGTGAGATATGGAAGAGCATCTTCCCTCAGAAAATAAAACATCATCCATGGGATATCTAGACTATTCTTCTCAAGCATAGAAGAATATTTGTCCCTGATTTCTGAGCCTGGACCATTTACCTAACTAGGCCATTCCTCTGGCACTAATCATAATGCAACCTAGAGAGAATGAGTCTACCCTAGGGAATTCATGTCCTTGATTTTTGAACCTGGACCATTCACCTAACTGGGACATTCCTCCAGCACTAATCATAGTGCAACCTGGAGAGAATGAGTCTTCCCTAGGGAATGACTATCTGGACCATTTCCTAATGAAATGATTTTTCTGCACCAACCTCTAAAATGGACCATTCTTTGAAATTGCTCACAACTGTGAACTTTGAAAGAATGACTACTCAGCAAGGTAGACCATTCTACTTGACCACTACTCAAAGTGACTTCCAAGAAGAATGACTATCCTAGACCATTCCCCCACACTAGCCAAAAGGGAATTGTTTTCTATGGTACATCAACAATCTATTAGACCATTTTCATTACGAAAATGACTTTCCAAACTGGACCATTTTCCGAACTAGAAAATGCTTGTCCATCAGAAATATCAAACCACTTTCCAGACTGGAAAGAAACTTCCCAACTGGGACCATTTTCCAAACTGGAAAATGACTGCCCATGAATCAATAATATGCATCAATGCTCCCTCCCAACATGGGGATCCATATCTTCCCTTTCAAATAAGGGAGTTATCTCCACGAGCCCTATCTTTTCTCGTACATACGCAAACTATATCTAGGACAAAGGATTTGTTAGAATATCTACTACCTGCTCATCTATGGAGATATATTGGAGTTTCACTTCTCCTTCCTGGACTTTATCATGAATAAAGTAGTATTTGATCTCAATATGTTTCAATCGGTCATGAAACACTCGGTGTTCTAGTAGACTCATACAACTTTTATTTTCACAGTATATTATGGTCGAATCTAGTACTTGTTCAAATAATGTAGAAATCTGCTTCCTCATCTGTACTGCTTATGTACATGCCTCACATGATGAGATATATTATACTTCTGTTGTTTTGAGTGTGACATACTTTTGTTTCCTGTTGGCCCATGATATCAAAGCAGAACCCAAGATGAAACACATCCCTAAAGTACTCTCTCTGTCTTCTACACTCCCTGCCCAATCTGAATCTGTGAATCCATGAAGTTGTATATCACTGGATGAAGTGTATCTTAAAACATAGTATATAGTCCCATGAATATATCTTAAAACATGCTTTGCAGCTATCCAATGCTCATGTATGGGTTATACCTGGAACTGGCTTAAGGTGTTTATAGCAAAGAAAATATTTGGTCGAGTATTCACTAGATACATCAATGACCCAATCAATTGTCGATATAGGGATGGGTCTAATAGATCAGAATATGAGTCGCTTACTTTTCTTATATCTGTGGTCATAGGAGTGGCCATGGATTTGGAATCCATTATTCCAAATTTCTGAAGAATCTTCATTGCATACTTTCCTTGTCCAAGGAATACTTCACCACGCTTCTTCCATACTTCTAGTCCCAAGTAATAGTGCATGAGACCAAGATATTTCACATCGAACTCAGAAGCTAGTTCCTTCTTACACTGGGTGATGAGAGACTTTGCACCTGTCAAGGATAACTCATCAACATATAGTAGTAGAATCACTGGTGCATTGTTCACAACTTTGTAGTAGAGATTTGGATTTGCATGACTCTTAGAGAAACCAAGTCTTATTAAGTAGTTGTCTATTATGGCATACCAAGCTCTTGGAGCTTGCTTGAGTCCATACAGCTCTTTCTTTAATATGAAAATATGAGTGTCTCTGGAATGTACTTCAAATCCTTGAGGTTGTTAAATGTATACTTCTTCTTCAATTACTCCATTGAGAAAAGTTGTTTTTACATCCATCTAATGTAGACTCCATCCCATGGAAGCAGCAAGAGACATACTGGCTCTAATAAAAGTATATCTGGAAATAGGAGAAAAGGTTTCATCATAGTCCTCTCCCTCCTTCTGGAAGACCCTCTAGCTACGAACCTTGCCTTGTTTTTTTCCATGCTTATGTCTACTTCATGTTTAATCTTATAGACCCATTTTGAAGCTACCACTAATTTTTCCTTGGGTCTAAGCATGATTTCCCATACGTCATTTTTCATGATAGACTCGTGTTCTTCTGTCATGGATTCTTTCCAATTTTTCTTCTAAGTTGCTTCTTCAAATGTGGTGGGTTATTCATTTATAATATTTGTCTTACATGTTGCATGTTGGCGCAGAATTGATTAGACCAGGGTCCTTCTCAGGTTACCAACAAAAGGAATTTAGTATTCTAGAGCGTTGGCATTTTCATCTCCTCCGAAGAGAAGAAGTCTCACCCGAAGCAAAACCAAGATAGAAAGATAGGGAAGGGCAAGGAGAATACTTAGGAGGGTTTCCAGAACCTTCAAGATTCATCATGATCTTGTGCAAGATAGACTAACTGCAGAATAGATATAAACTCATTCATACTAAAACTAAATATACTCAAGTTGCGAAAGCATTTATACACAGAGATAGCATATTGATCTTATCAAGAATCAATAAGTACTGTAAAGAGACAATTCATAAGCATAAACACTGAATGACACAGTAATTTCAAAATTTTAGGTCCTTCTTTATATATTAGTAGCAGAGCTTCTCAGATACAATCTCAAAGATACAAGTCAGTACTTTGTTACAAACTCCTAACTCCTGACTCATGTCACAGAGCTCTATCTACCCTTTTTCCCCAGAACTGTATACAAATTACAATTACAAAACCTTTTATAAACTACACCCAACCATACTCAACACTAACAGCCAACAATAACTTCCAAAAACCCAACAAACAATAGTCAACCCAACCCTTTTACAATGGTATGCATCTTATATATAGGCTAAGTGGAATCTTATAGCTTTTGGGATCTGCATGCTTTCTTGTTCTATTGTAACTGCTTTTTCCTCATTGGTGTTGCGTTATCCCTTTCTGCAATCGATTTATGTTCCTTTACTTGTTCCATTGTCCAGATATTTTGTAGCTTACTCAACTTGTGTTTGGCCAAAACTGGGATTGTAGTCCTTATTGCGCAATCTTCAACCCAAAAATGAAGGGATCAACAAGTTCCAACCACAAGCCTTGACTCGCCCTCAAGGAAAGTACTTGGATATTTCAAAGATTCTAGGAGTGCATGTTGCTTTCCCGTGTCATCCTTCTCCTCTTTTATTTCATATTCTTCTTGTGCTTTCTCTTTTTCTGCCTCTTAAAAGGAAGGGCCAAACTCTGGGACCAACTCTAAGGCCCACTTTCTGACTTCCTAGAAACTCCCAATTTTATCCTGTCGCTTCTTGGAAAGGAGTGAGGCTTCAGCGACAAACTATTGAGTCACATCTATGATACATCCTTTGGGCTTGGATGCAACTAGAGAGTTCCATTCAGAGTCGGATGTAGCATCTACCTAGTGCATTTTCATATACACTGTCTGGACAACAAGTCGAAATTCGTGCAACTCCTTCTTGGTTACAGATTGTGCCTCAAACAGAGTTTTCAACTCATTGCATGCTTGTTGGATTTGATCAAATTTCTCCTGTTGCTCCAGTGGATCTAGACTCACCATAAATTCCTCATTGAGCAATTGTATTCTTGCACACACATCCTCGAGATTTTGGTTGCGCCTTGTGATAATTCCCATCGAGTCGTTGACTTCTAGAAATATCTTTGTGCACTCGGTTGTGCGCTTGTGTAGTGTTTCTAGAGAATTGTTACCTTCTAGCACTATTTTCTCCATCTTCTCTTGCAGCTTCCGAGGTTGCTTATTTTCTTCTTGCTGACTCTCCCACAAGTGCACTTCCATATTCTCTGTGTGAATGGCCAGTTTTGACCACGCTCCCTGGAGTAGCTCAATTTGATGCTCAGGCTCTCCTACAACACTGGCCTCTGGTAGTTGTGGTGCTACTTTCCTTATTTCCATTCAGGCTTCAACAAGCTTCTCCTGGACTCTTTCTAGTTTATGCTCCACCTGGATCTTGGCGTATTATTCATGTATTTTGCATGCTTGAGAAAGGAGTGTTTCCTCCCTTGCGAACTCTGCAGTCCTTTCGGTCTGTCGGAGCCTCTACTCCAAATGATCAGTTGAGGCTCTAATCATTCTGACTAGATGCGTTGTTGGCCATTGTGCAAGGCCAGCAAAAGAAGGGGTGGCTTCCCTGGGTACTCAAACCTGCAGTGGAATTTCACTGGCTATTGAATGCTCTGAATAAGTCTCTACCTCCTCCTCTCTTGTATATGGTCCTGGCACAATCCTCAACCTCAACGTCGAGGGCAGGAACGTTAGAATGTATGTTCTGGTCAAGCAGAGTTGCAACAACTCTTCACACTATTGATGGTTTTGGAGGACTAGCTCCATTTGTTCCTATATCGATGTTGCTCTTTGTCTTGAGGCCATCTCAGGTTCCTTTTGAACCTATGGTATCTCTGCCTCTTTGTGGAACTCGTCTTCTAGGGTGGCACTTACAATAGCATCCTCAACCTTGGTCCTTGAGGAAGTGCGTTGAGGACTTAGGACTTGCGTCTTTGGTCCTGCTTGCATATCCGTTGAAGATGGAGTGTCCTGAATTGGCACAAAGGGTATGATCTGTTGGTCTTGGGATTCAGGGTTTGGGCCAGTAAGTTCTAGCCTATGTTTGGGTACTTCTTGGTTTGGACCAAGGAATTCTTGTCTCTTCTAGGGTATCTCTAGGGGGTCCAACTGCATGGGTTCTGGGTCAATGGTTTGGGATGGAATGGCAATTTCTTGAGGTGGCGATTGGGGTTTTGGTGGTGATGGAGGTTGCTCAGTGATGATGGTAATGGATGGAGTGGATTTAGGATCAAGATCATCCTGGATGTTTATAATGTGGGCTACTCGAGCCATTGAACAAGTGCAAGCAATGGTGGATGAAATGGGATAGGGGTTCAGAACCTTGCTCGGGGAGATCCCTGTCCTGGGTTTCTTGGTCATTGGCTCTGTGATGAATGCAGTGCTGAGAATTTTTTTGAAATCCTTACCTGTCAACATAGCTTTCTATTGAAGCTGCGGGAACATAGGTAGTGTTATATTCTTGTGCTCTATTGTCTGCGTCTCTTCCTCCTCATTAGAGTTCGTCTGTACTGGGGATTCTTTCTTATGTACCTCTAGGCCTGAACTTGGTCCTACCCCTGCTTCTTGACCCCTCTTCTTCAACAACTCTATAGGCAGAAGGTAATGCATCCCCAACTTGCATGGGTTGTGTTTGACTCCAAGCCATGACATAACCTCCTTGTCGAAGTCCTCCTCATCTAAGTAGAATGGAAGCATGTGTGAGTGAAATTCCTCTCTATTGGCATACCTTGGCCACACGAATGTATGGTGGTGGTTCATGTCGAATGCAATGTTTCATGTGTTGCGGTTGAGAAATTCTTGTGGAATGTGCAACCTTTGAGTTGCGTCGAGAAACCTGTTCTACCATGTGAAGAACATCATGTTGTTGAAGGCGGTGGTCTTTGAGTCTGACCTTGAGTTCCAAGGCTCAAACATTTTTTCCAATCACCCTTTAGCTTCTTGTGACAATGGTCTTCCTGCGGGTGGCATCCACTTCAGCATTGTGAACGCAAGCAACAAGTAGCCATAGGCGAAAGTGCCACCCTTCTCCTATGCTTCCTTCCAAGCCACCAGGAGTTCCTCTAGTAAATAGTTTCACCAGTTTAAGATAGCGCCATTGGCACAATAATCTACCACTGATAAGGAATCCAATGTACACTCTCCTTTGTAGTAAGACCTGATGACCTTGCTAGAAATTATATAACAACCGGTCCTGGTCGTCTCGGGTAGTATAGGGTCAATATTGGTTGTGTGCCACCCCCCCCCCCTCTGTGTATGAAACTACTCATATAAACTAGGCTCCCCCTTCTTCTTTCCATGCTTACTGGGACCCTGGAAACCTTTGAACACATCCTCACCTTCAATGGATAGTCTAGTAAGTTGTTGGATGTCTTCTGCATGAATTAGATATCTCATATCCAACCACAGGCATCTATCGTGTACCCTTCTGATGAGGAACTCAATACACCTCAAAACTTCTCCAGTGGTGCCGAAAACTAGAAAATCCCTGAGGTTCATAATGGTAGAGTTAAACAGATTAATGAATTCAAGCTTTGGAAAAAACTGCATGCCTCCCAACTCGTCTAGAGTGACACTCCAGAAGACATCGATATTCATCTAAGGGAACAAAACTTGGTCTGTCGGGTCAAGGTCGAGGAGCTTGACTTTCTCAGCCTTCCCTTTGAGATCACCCATGATCTTGACCTAGGGGTCACAGGGCTCGTTTGGTACTACATCCTTTGAAATGACACTTCTTCTCCCTTTAGTTCTTGGCATGGTGAGACTGAACTATTAGCAAATTCCACAAAAAAAACAGGGATTGCAGATCACAACCGAGGGTCAAGGGATTACATAGGTTTGCTCACAATTCAGAATTCACAAATCACTAAATTCTCTCTGGGAAACAATGCGTCCTACCCCGAGTTCACAGAACCTTATACCTGGGCTTAGTTGGCAAGTTCTGTAATAACTGATATTCATCATTAACCCTATAGACGCAACTTGGATCTAAGTTGTCTGACGAGACTGGTTAACGGGGTAAATCTGTTGGGTGATATCGGCATTTACAAGGCAAGTTGGTCAGAGACGTGGTCAATTCCAAACCATATCATTTAATGGATGAGAATCCTGGCATGAATACCAATGGCATCTTTACGTATCGTGGATTTATGGTTTAAAAAAATTCAGACGGGTTACTGTAGCAGTAATAAAGGCTATGGCTGGACTGGGTTCATGTGGCACATGGACTAGGATTGCGTCCGGATTCGATCTCCCTCTGACCAAAAAGGGGTCCCTATCACATTTAATTATTGTCATTAATATCTTCGTGGCTCTTATGATCCTACGCTGCCAAGTACGCAGTTTTGCATCAAACAACACGTAGACATAAAAAAATGAACTACATGCTGCGGTGCAACAATGCACTCTTCGACTTTATTAACTAAATTCACAGAAATTGCAAAAACTCAAATATAACTACTATACATGTTCCTTCAGACTAGATCACCATTCCTTTAGCTCTGTTCAGAGACATATACGGTTTTAGACGAGTACCATTCACCCAACCTGGAAACAACATACCATCCAGTTGCGTGAGTCTGACTGCTAGAGACGGTCGGATCTCTACAACTATAAATGGTCCCAACCAATGCATGTGCAACTTGCCTGGATGTTTCTAGTACCGAATGTCATAAAGTAGGACCTTGTCTCCTTGGGCAAATGCTTTGGTCTTAATGTGTCTATCATGCCAAGATTTTTTCCTTTCTTTCTCAACTGATTGATGGAAGTATGCTAAAAACCTGGTCTCTTCCAGTTCTTGCAATTCCATGAGCCTTTGCACAACTGATTCATCTTCCGACATGTGTGTAATATGCGCAATATATAGACTCAGAGTAATGAATTATGCAGGTACCACAACCTCTTTCCCATAAACTAGTTGAAATGGAGTGTACTTGTGGAGTTTCTTTGTGGTTGTCATGTAAGCCCATAAAACTGTTGGGACTTTTTCATCCCAATACTCCCTGTTTGTGCAACAAACCTTCATTAATCCTCTCTCCAGAATCTTGTTAAATGATTCTACTGTTCCATTGGCTTGTGGATGGTAGGGGATACTTTTATTATGTTGGATAAATAACTCTAATGTCAGATTTTCTATTGAAATATTGATAAAATGACCACCTTGATCACTGGTCAGACTCCTAGGACATCCAAACCAAGTGATAATATTTTCAAAAATGAACCTACCAGCAGTATCAGTCGAACAATCTTGAACAGTTGATGCCTAAGCCCAATGTGTAAGGTAATCAGTTATGGTAATAATATACCTATCCTTCGAATGCTTAATTGTGGGGTTGATTGGCCCAATGAAGTCAATCGCCCATTTCTCAAATGATTTTAAATCTCGAACTGGCTAAAGAGGAAATTCATCTTATCGTGATAGCTTAAACACTCTTTGACAAACATTGCAAGATCTAGCATATGCCTTTCCATCCTTGAAGAGTGTGTCCCACCATAGTCCATCTTGGAGGATTTTATGCGCAGTGGCCTTTCCTCCAACATGACCTCCCACAACTCCACTGTGGAACTCCCACAGTATGTCTTGTATTTCATGATCTAAGACACATCTCCTAAGGATGCTATCTAGTCCCAACTTATACAATTTCCCCACAATCAATTGATAGTCCATTGCTCTAACCACCATATGACATTTCTGAGTTGCGGAGTACATTTCTGGGTAGGCCCCTATACTTAAGAAGACTATTATGTCTTCCAGGTATTTTGGCATGGCCTCAACCTGGAACAGGTCTGCATCTGGGAGTTGTTCATCGACTGCTTCACCCCTTTCTCCTGACTCTAATATAGACATGTGATCAGGCCGCATGTTGCATCTTCCAGGCTTAATGGTCACTTCAAATGAAAATTCCTGAAATAGTAACAACCATCGACAAATTATTCTTTCCAAAACAGACTTGTTAACTAGATATTTTAACGCAGAATGATCAGTAAAGAACTTAAAATGAGAACCTAAAAAATAATGTCTAAACTTCTGCAGAGCGTAAATCATAGCTAAATCCTCCCTTTCTGTCATTGTATAGTTGTGCTCATCTTGTGACAACTTCTTGCTAGCACAATAGATAGGATGATCCATGGCTCCATCTCCTAGTTGCGCTAATATGGATCCCAAGGAAATACCTGATGCGTCTACGTGCACATGAAATTCATTTTCCTAGTTTGGAAATATCATAATAGGTGTCGTGCTGATATTTTCCTTTAGGATATCGAATGCTTTATCACACTCTAGGGTCCACTGGAACACTTAGTACTTCTTTAGTAGATTTTCCAGAGGTGTAGTAATGTTTGCATATCTTCTGATAAACCTACGATAGTACCCTGTGTGCCCCAGTTTGGAGTGCAACTGCTTAGCACTCGTCGGTGGCAGCATGTTCACAATAACCACAACTTTGGCTGGGTCTACTAGTGCTCCTTCTCAGCATAATATGTGGCCTAAAAAATTTCCATGTGGCACACAGATGATACACTTTCTGAGGTTCAACGATATCTTCAATTCTCTACATCTGTCAAAGATCAGATGTAGTAGCACTACATGTTCCTTGAGCAGACTATATACCATCCAATCGTCCATATAAACTTCTATAAACTTGTGGATAAATTATTGGAAGGATGTTATTACAATCCGGGAAAAAACTGTAGGGGCATTCTTTAGTCCGAATGAAATCACATTATATGAAAATGACCCCCATTATGTTATTAATGTGGTCTTCCTTTTGTCTTCTTCAGCAATCCTAACTTGGTGATACCCCAAAAATCCATCTCTAAATGAGTAAGATTATTTCCCCGCAACGTATTCTAGCACCTCATCAGTAAAAGGTGTTGGGAAAGGGTCATGCACACAAGAAGAATTAAGGATTTTGTAGTGTACACACACTCTAATGTCCTATGTGCCTTTATTGCTCTGGATGACTATTGGGATAACCCATTCTTCTTCTTCCACTGCAAAAATAATTCCAGCTTCCAGCATCTTGTCTATTTCCCTTTTAACCTTCTCTTTTACTCTGGGTTTAAGGTGATATGGTCTATGCCTTACAGGATTTGATCCTGGTTTTAGTTCAATTTTCATCTCTCCCATAGCTCCTTTAATCCCTTTTAGCTCTGAAAATGTCTTTGGGAACAAGTCCTCATACTCTTGCAACAAGATATGTATTTATTGGCTAGTTTGTTCATCCCAGTAATCTCCCACCATAGCTATCTTAGGTTTCTCTATGGTCCCTATATTGAATTTGCACAACTTCAATGGATAATTATAAGAACCATTAGTATGGTTGGGTATAATGTTATGGATTTCTCTACTTCCTTTTGCTTCCTTAATGGCTAAGTTTCTCAATTCTTCTAAATCATCTGAGCTTTCCATATCCTTCTCAATTTTATAGCATTCTATAGGTCTCTCATCTAGGCTTAGATGAAGGTTATATTGAAGTTCTTGGCTATGCTTTGCACATACCACTAGGTCTAATTTTCATTCACCAGTATCTGTAAAAATGAATTCTTTTATTCTTTGCAGGACTTCTTTAAGCTCAGGGTACTTACTTGTAAACGAGAAGTCCTTGCAAAAGTTATATGCCAATATTTTCCAGTCACTGGTTTTTCTTTTGGTTTCTTCATGTATATACCAAGCTTTTAGAATTAGACCTAGTGAATGGGGAAATAATTGAACTCAGAAGCAAGATGGTATTTCCACAACTTGCCACTGTCTCATGCATTGTTCAATATGTGATTTAGGATCAGACTGTCCGCTGAACAGTTGCGCAACTTGGAAATATGTTCACATCTCTAATTGCAGTTTCTCCTTATCTTGAAATATATATCAGATAGCTTGCTTCATATCATCCTAATTCTCAATTAAATCTTTTTGATTGGTCCACCATCTAGCAGGAGTGTCCTAGAGGGATAAATCCAACACTAAGATCCTTTGATCCTCCGCTATATTTTCTTCCATGCCGACCAGAAAATTGTCAAATCCTGAGGTACCATCATATATCAGGTCATCTCTAAACTCGGTTCCAACCCATCTAGTTTCTCTGACAGTTGCGCATCTTCTTGAAAATATTTCATATGAACCTTGTTGCCATCTATCAAATGTCAGTTTTGAATCTTCATCTTCTAACTGTATGCTCCTCCAACTTACAGATCCATCAGTAGTAGGATGTATTCTTCTCTCATTCCCAATGTTATAGTGTACAACTGATCCAAGTCTTATCCCTCCATATTTTTGTCCATTGGCTCCCAAGTCTTTTTAGGAAGTATATTAACATCAGATCCTATATCTAACATCACATCCTTAATCTCAAATTCATCTAGCTGGGTTGCTAATATAAACTCTTTTCTAGTTCATACTTTCCTTCTCTACACTTGCAGGGTATTCTTCTCAGGAAGATTAGTCCTTATTATTTTTTATGGAGATTCTTCATTCCCTAGAACTAGGTACAGTGCATTGCACAAATTTTCTGTCAACTAGTCATTCCCAAGAATATCATAAAATAATTGAAAACAAAGGTCGACTACATTTTGTGATTGCTTAGGTTGTCTCATCGGGACTACAAGGTTTCTGATGCAGGGGGTGAAGCAGGTACTTGCGCAATATTAGGGTAAACAATAGTCTGAGGGGGTTTCTCTTGCATCTCAGGGTTAGGGATATTCTGAAATACTTCTATGGAATTTTTAAATAATAGATTTTGTTTCAAAGGATCATACATGTCCTCCTTATGCGCTGCTTTCTAGATCTGAGGTAAATTTTCATCATCTGCACCAGTCTTTGACCCTCTTTGAGTAACGATATTAAGGTTGGGCAGTTTTCCTCTAATAACTATATTTATCTCTGAACTGATGAGGTTAGTTCCTCATTGACGTACCCGATATTCCCATTTTTCAATTAGTTATGGGAAGTCTTCAGTTGCATGCCCATTGGTTCTACAGTGAGAGCACCATGGTCGCCTCAGATGAGGAAAATCTCTAGCCATGTGGCCTTTCTCATCATAGTTGTAGAATCTACTTGGTCCTCTTTCCCTGGTTCTTCCTCCTCTGAATTCTCCTCCAGCTCCAGCTCCATGACCTCTTCCCAGTCCCTAAGGGGTTTCATTCACCCTGAATGATATTCAATCCATCCTATCTGCAAGTGCATCCAAAGCTCTACACTGATTCGCAACATGTGTGGTAGATGCGCAAAAATCACAATGCACAGTATTCGGTATTGTTGAATACTTCTGAATAATGGAGCACTGTCTTGGCCCATGCCCATGGATTCGAAAAATCTCGCAATACTCAATTGATGGTGTTGCTTGATTACCTGGAAAATCATGATATGGGGTTGGGGTATGGAATGGTAAATTAGTGGATACTTGCGCAACTCCTCCCATGGGTCCTGATGAAGGTCCCATTGGATTCTGAGGATTTCCCATTCCCCTCATCTATGTACATTCGTTCACCATATGTCATTCTATGTAAGATCCAGTACACCAGACTTGCGGTCATCTTGGTTTGGGTATCGTCAATTCTTGAATCTTCTTTGTAATCATTGATATTTTTCATTGTAGTTGCGCCAAATTTGCATCCGATGGGGGTCCGGTCACTCTCAGGCTCCTCGGATATCCTACCATGGCTTCAATCTTCAGTGATTTTTCCAAGGCATTTGTCAAAGTGGCTATCCATTGTTGCGTTAACGGAATCCGTGTCAGAGGTAGAAATCCCTGGATATACCATTCTCTTTGATGTTCCTCATGAATTGGATGCGCTAACCTCCCTATAGCATCTTTAAACTTTTGGCTATATTCCCATGCTGATTCACCTTCCCTTTGTTGAATTTCACGCAACTCAGACAGAGCTTGTTGTTCTAAATGAGGTAGCTTAAACTCCACTATGAACTTTGTCCATACTTGGTCAACTATTAATGCTTGACCTTGCATTCCTGGTACTCCTGGCTCAATGGCCTTCATGTACCATTTGAGAGCACATCCTCTCAAAGTAGTCTGGAACTCAACCAATTTATTCGCATCCAAAGTCCCTCTGGACCTCCAGATTGCTTCGCATAAGAACCAATGTTGCTCAACATCTTCATCTCCCTTAACCCAGAATTATGGGTATCGAGCAATCGAACCTCCCACGTTACCAGCCATTGTGGATCTTACTGCTCCTACAAAAATAAAACCTAACGGTCCTGGTTGCGATATACCAGGGGATCCCAATATCCTCCTAGTATTTGTGCTTCCCTATTGTGGTTGGATGACTGACTATAATGGAACAAGAATGGAATAATAAGGTAGTACATAATTTACCACTTGTATAGAAGACACTTGGGGTATGGGTGATTTGGGGTTGGTTCCACTAGATTCGGGGTGGGTTTCTTTGATCTAGGGGGTCTCATTCTCATCCTCTACAACAGTCTCTTCAGCCAAATTCCTGATATTTCCTGACATTGGGGTTGAATATTCTCTCTCTTCTTCAAGATCCGTGTCAGCTTCCTTTTCCCTTGCTTCTACACCTTCTCCCTCTTGTCCACCCTCCCGGAGACTTCTTTCTCTCTCTTCTTCTCTCTCACTTAATATTTGATTGGTCAGTCTTTCCTGTCTTCTAATATTTCGCAACTCTTCCATCTGTCCTTCCTCTACTTCTCTTAATCTGACTTCTTTCCATAACTTCTCGGATTGTTTTACTTATTTCTTTATCTTACCGTGCCACCACTTCTCAACTATGGAGGATCTTTTCAAAGCGCTCTCATCTCTTGAGTCCATTTCTTACTGCTCCCCCATTTTTCAAATAACCCTCTCCCCTCTCTCAGACCATGACTCCACCCCAAACTCACCCCACCCCAAGCGAGGGTGTTTACGCTTCCATCTCAGTCGAGGACATAGTCAGCATCCCCTTCTCCATCAATAAAACCTTAATCCACATAGGTATTTCTCTCAATAGTCTGTCCCTTGCGTATTTCTTGAAATCCTCTTATGCCCATGAAAAAGATTGGTGATTCTCAGCTGAAAACTCGATAATGTATCCCTCTAATGTTGTATTGACCCAGAAATTGATCGATCGCGTTACCAAATGATCTAGCCGATGAAGTGTTGTGATATTTTTTGTATCCCAAGAACAGTTCTTCTTGACTCGTTCTTGGAATTTTGGAACTTCTTGGAGCCTATCTATCTAGTGGAAAAGTTATTCCAATAACTTAACCCAGAATATCTCGTACTGGTCACTCGATATTTCTAAGTAAAAGACTACCTCTCGTGTATCTTTCACAGATTTTCCTCTCAGCTCTGCTTCTTTCCATATGAAGGCATCGTAATTTCTCTCCCACCAGTGATGAATATCAGATCTATGAATCCGCGAAAGCATTCTCCCTACAAGTTCCCTTTTAATGCAGGTCCCGACAATAGAACCATTTTGTTGGCATGAAACTGATCAAGACAAGGTACTTCTTAGGTTACCAAAAAAAGGCATCGAGTAGTCTAGAGCGCTAGAATTTTCATCTCCTCTAAAGAGAAAAAGTCTCACCCGAAGTGAAACCAAGACAGAAAGATAGGGAAGGACAAGGAGAATACTTAGGAGGGTTTCCAGAGCCTTCAAGATTCATCATGATCTTGCACAAGATAGACTAACTACATAATAGATCTGAACACATTCATACTAGAACTAAATATACTCAAGTTGCGGAATCATTTATACACAAAGACAACATATTGATCTTATCAATCATAAAGAAGCACTGTAAAGAGACAATTGATAAGAATAAACATTGAATGACACAGTTATTTCAAAATTTTAGGTCCTTTATATATTAGCAGCAGAGTTTCTCGGATACAATCTCAGAGATACAAGTCAGTACTCTCTTACAAACTCCTGACTCTAGACTCATGTTGCAGAATTTCTGTAGAAACCCCGATAGATCTAGAATTCTAGTTAAATTGAACACAAACAATTTACTGATATTCAAGAGATGAGAGAAATATTTTGCTCCATTAATCAGAGAATTATATTAATAAAAAATGAATATACATGAGCAACCATTCTCAAAAAGAAGAGAGGAGGTGAATATATAGAGTTTCCAACATAGAAATTCTAGTCAATAAAAGCTAGAAAAAACTAAAATAGGTGTCATAAGCTAAGGGAGACAACATAGTTCGACCTAGGCCACTAAAGACACATGTCACACACTCATTAATGCCCAAAATATTCAAGTGATGTGCATTATCTCACTTAAGCCCACTTAACTGACAAGAGAAGCAGTTCCAACTCACTTAACTGACCCGAAATAGTAGTTACTAATAATAGTAACGGCAAAAATCATTAATTAAGGAATAAATCTCTCACTCAAAGAGGAGGTGTGTATTCCCCAATAATGGATGATTTTTTTCATGGGGGAGTTGGAATAAATCATGAATAAATAAATAAAATCAAGAACTGGGAGTTGAGTCTTGATCTAAAAATAGCAGTTTTCCCTAAAATCTAAGGATGAGGCGCCCTTATTCTCTATGTGGCCAAATTAGGTGAAATAAAGTGTGATGGAATGTATTAACCAAGATCTAGGAGTCTAATCTAGGTATAAACTAATGTAAGTTAGGGTTATGCTCCAACACCCCCCCTTAAGCCTAATTGTAATGACAAAAAATTTGAGTCCCGACAACTTGGCCATTTTAGGTACTCATTACATAAAAGAACTCCTCATGAAAAGAGGAAAGAGGGATAACCTTGTGGGAAACCCCCCCCCCCAAAAAAAAGAGGAAAAAAATGATGAGTGGAAAAAAGTGACCTACTCAGCTGTCTCCACCATTCCAAGCATAGCTCTCAGTTCTGAAAATTTATTTTCAGTGAAGGACTTGGTGAAGATGTCTGCAACCTGCTGCTTTGTGGGGCAGTACTGCGGTGAAATGACTTTGTCACGGATCAGCTCGTGGATGTAATGCATGTGAATATTGATGTGTTTGGTCCTCTGCCTCTAAACTAGATCAATCGATATCTGAATGGACCCCTGATTGTCACAGAATATGACAGTCGGAAGTGGATACTGAATACCAAACTTGGAGAGAAGCCCCCGCAACCAAATAGCCTGTGTAGCTGCATTCACTGCACCTCTATAATATGCCTCTGTTGTAGATAAAGAAATCGTGGATTTATTCTTGCTATAACAATAGAATGGCCCTGAACCAAAGATAAAAACATAACCAGAGGTGGACTTGTGGTCTGTACCATTGCCATCCCAATCAGAATCTGTGTAGCCAATCAGTGAAAGTGGGCAATCTGCAGCATAAAAGATACCAAAACTGGGAGTACCTTTCACATATCTAAGGATTCTCTTTGCATATTTCCAATGAATCTCATGAGGCTCCTGCATATATCTGGAACAAACTCCTACTGCAAAAGAGATATCAGGTCAGGTGTGAGTAAGATACAACAAACTCCCAACCAACTATCGATACAGTGTACTATCCACCAAAGGTGTAGTACCTGCATCCTCAAATCTGACACCTAAAAGAAAGGGAGATGTTGTTGGATTTCATTCTATCATCTAAAAGCAGACAAGTAGATCTGATGCATACTTAGGATGTGCCATCTTGATCCCTGAAGTAGACTGAGAAACTTCAAGACCAAGAAAGTAGTGCAACAGTCCCAAATCTGTCATGGAAAATCGATCATGCAAAGTTGATTTTTCCGAATCAATAGCTGAAGTAAGGTTCCCTGTCATCAGTAAGTCATATACATAAAGTATTATCAGAAAAAGGGAATCATCATGTTGCAGCAAATAAAAATTCGGATCAGATTTGCATCGAATGAATCCAATGGAAAGCAGGAAAGAATCCATCTTTGCATACCAGGCTCTGGGAGCATGTTTTAGGCCATACAAAGATTTATTTAATCTGCAAACGAGGGAAGATTTTTTAATGTATCCCTGTGTCTGATCCATATAGATATCCTCCTTGATATCTCCATGAAGAAATGCACTCTTCACATCCATGTGGTGAACTTCCCATCTGCGAGAAGCGGCAATGGCCAAAACTAGTCGAATGGAGTCCATTTTTGCAACAGGTGCAAATGTCTTTGTGTAGTCTATGCCATGTACCTGTGAGTATCCTTTTGTGACAAGTCAAGATTTTTACTTGTTGATCTCACCATCTGCAGAAATATTTGTTCGATATATTCATCGGCATCGAACAATCTTTCTTCCTTTCGGAAGTGGAACCAAGTCCCATGTGTTGTTGTCCATAAGAGCAAAGTACTCTTCATCCATGGCAGCCTCCCAGAGTGGGTTTCCAGAAGCCTTAGAGTGTGACTATGGATCTGAACCAAGTGACATATATCAATTTATGGCCATCAAAGGTTATGTGGAATCCAGGGCTTGAGGAGCCCCAAAAAACTGTGATCTAGTCCTTCTTGTATCCGCAGGATCACCGACTAGTTCACCCGCATCTTGCAGGGTTTTCTCTACCCAAGTTCGCAACTGAGTTGGAGAATCCATGAAATGCTCCTAATCCTCTATATCAGACCCAAAATTATTCTCTGATGGATTCTCTAAAGTGATCGAAGAAGTTTCCGACTCCTCCTCATCAGTGACAACAAGCGGTTCCTCAGCAGGGTCTTCTGAAAAATCATGCAGTGATTCTTCTTCAAACTTCACACTTCGAGCTAGAATGAACTTTTTAGTGTGAGAGTCCAGAAATATATATCCTTTTACACCTTTAGGATATCCAAAAAATATGAATTAAACACTTTGAGGCTCCAAATCCTTCCCCTTATCTATCGGAATGTGAGCCCATGCTCATGAACCAAAAATACGAAAGTGCGACACTTTCAGTTTCTTACCAGTCCAACATTCAAAAGCAGTGGTGCCTTTGAATGATTTGTGAGGAAATCAGTTCTGAATGTATGTTGCACAATTAATAGCTTCATACCGTATCTTGGGAGCTAATGATTTTGACTGTAGCATACAATTGGCCATCTCTTTTAAGGACTGGTTTTTCCTCTCCGCAACACCGTTCTGATGTGGTGTATATGGCACTGTGTGTTGTAGTTGTATACCTGCATCAATACAATGTTGCTACACATATTTGTTGACATAATCCCCCCCATTATTAGTATGGAGTATCTTAATCTTACACCCAAACTCATTCTCAGCAAGTGCTTTAAATTCTATAAGGCATTCAAATGCTTCCGATTTTAATTTCAAAAAAAATACCCAAGTAAGGCGAGAGAAATCATCTATGAAGGTGAGTACATATCGAGCCATAATGATTGAAGGCTGTGGGAATGGGCCCATGATGTCACTGTGAATCATCCCAAGAGGTGAAGAAGCTCTCTTTGCCTTCCCTTTGTCAAATTTTTTCTCTGGATGCTTGCCAAGAATGCATCCTTGACATACACTGCTTGTGAATTTAATAGTTGGCAATCCTTCGACTATGCTTTCCTTGTTGAGTTGATGTAAGTAATTATAGTTTAGATGGACAAATATTTCATGCCATAACCTACTGATATCATTATATTTTGACAGAAATACAATGCTAATAGATTTAGGAACAAAGTGGGTGAAGAAATACAAATGAGAACCGTGATCTGCAATTTCATGTGCAAGTTGTGAGCCTGTGGAAATGTCGGTAATCACTGCGGAGTCCGGAGTGAACTCCACCTTCCTTCCAGATATGGAATGAGTGATATGATATATTGGGAGAAGATTTGTGAACGGTGAGGGAACATGAAGCACATTAGTGAAGCATCCCCCTTCAAGATCAACAATTCCTTCTTCGCACACCTTTGCAGGTGTGGCATCTCCCAAGTAAATTGGGGATCTGGTGCTTTCTTCGATGGAGAAAAATTCATATTTTGATGAAGACATATGGTTCAATGCACTTGAATCAAGGATCCAAGATGATGGATTGGATGTGATAGCCATTAAATCATGACCATATTGTGCTCTCCCTCCCGTTATGTCATCATTTTTCTTCTTTGCATTTTCGGGCACCGTGAGATTGTGTTGCTGCAATTGCTTAGCCATCTCATCGATAGTCTTCCTCATGCAATTTTATTCGGTATGAAAACATTTGGAATAGTATATGAAAAGTTTTATTTCCTTCTTCTTCTTACCCTTAGGCTCAGAAGATTTATCTAAAGATTGTGTGGATCTCTCCTTCTTCGATTCAGGAAATTTACCCGTTCCTTTTTTCTTTTCTTTTCCACTGCTCTTTGGAGCATTAGTAGCCGCAAGTGCTTGGTTCTTGGAATGCTTGATGGCACCCATTTGGAATAAATTAGCTTTCTCTTGAGTCAATGTTGCAATGAAATCATTCAATGGAGGAATTTTCCATGTTTCCTGAGTCAATTTAGATGCTTGAAAAGACAATACAAATACGGAATATTCAGGGCCCAATTTCTAGAGAATTGAAAGGATGAGTTGATCTTCCTCTTTCTTGACTCCACATGAATTAAGTTCAATGAGGAGGGATTTGAACTTGGTGAAGAATTCTTTCAGGTTTCTAAAATGAATTGGACTTAGGGATATGAGTTCATTCTCTAGTTGATGCACTCTCATTGCATCCTGCTTGCCGAATAGTCCTTCCAATGTGGTCCAGACCACATCAGGAGTAGTGGCTCCACTGACATGAAAGAGGAGATATCTGGAAATTGATAGGCATATCAGCCCACTTGCTTCATCTAATCTATTGAAATACTTTATCTTCTCCGCTGCAACAGTCATTTCTTTCTTTGTTCCCATTGTTACCTTGTAAAGCCCTTTGCTTCGAAGGAGCAGAGAGATCTCTGTCTTCCATTTGAAGTAATTGAAAGGATTTAGAATGAGTTTTGTGGGCTGAGAGAGATGATCCATTTCTGATTTTTGTGCCTCCTGATGATCTATACCTACAAATAAAACCATGTACAATCCACTAGATTCAATCTAGCTCTGATACCATGTAGAATTCCTGCAGAAACCCCGATAGATCTGGAATTCTAGTTAAATTGAACACAAACAATTTGTTGATATTCAAGAGATAAGAGAATTTTTTTTCTCCATAAATCAGAGAATTATATTAATAAAAAATGAATATACATGAGAAACCATTCTCAAAAAGAARAGAGGAGGTGAATATATAGAATTTCCAACATAGAAATTCTAGTCAAAAAAAGCTAGAAAAAGCTAAAATAGGTGTCATAAGCTAAGGGAGACCACATAGTTCGACCTAGACCACTAAAGACACATGTCACACACTCATTAATTCCCACAAAATTCAAGTGATGCGCATTATCTCACTTAATCTCACTTAACTGACAAGAGAAGCAGTTCCAACTCACTTAACTGACCCGAAATAGTAGTTACTAATAATAGTAACGACAAAAATCATTAATTAAGGAATAAATCTCTCACTCAAATAGGAGGTGTGCATTCCCCAATAATGGATGAGTTTTTTCATGGGGTAGTTGGAATAAATCATGAATAAATCAAGAAAATCAAGAATAAATCAAGAAAATCAAGAATCGGGAGTTGAGTCTTGATCTAAAAATAGCAGTTTTCCCTAAAATCTAGGGATGAGGCGCCCTTCTTCTATATGTGGCCAAATTAGGTGAAATAAAGTGTGATGGAATGTATTAACCAAGATCTAAGATTCTAAGCTAGGTATAAACTAATGTAAGTTAGGGTTATGCTCCAACACATGTCACAGAGATCTATCTACCCTTTTTCCCCAGAACTGTGTGCAAATTACAATTATAGAACCTTTTCTCAACTACACCCAACCATACTCAACACTAACATCCGACAATAACATCCAAAAACCCAACCAACAATATCCAACCCAACCCTTTTACAATAGTATGCATCTTATATATAGGTTGAGTGGAATCTTCTGGATTTTGGGCTCTGCATGCTTTCTTGTTCTATTGTAACTATTTTTGCCTCACTGGTGTTGCGTTGTCCCTTTCCGCAACTGATTTTTGTTCCTTTAATTACTCCATTTTCCAGCTCTTTTGTATCTTGCACAACTTTTGTTTGACCAAAACTGGGACTGTAGTCCTTCTTGCACAATCTTCAACCCAAAAATGAAGGGCCCAACACTACATATCTGGAGAATCTTTTTTTATTTTTTCTTTCTCTAAAGGTGCCACTTGGGGATTTGAGTCTTTATGATTCTTGTAGATTAGCTTCAAGCCAGGCTAGATGCTTTCTAGTTTTGGGTACACTAACTGATTCAATAGGTTCACATGGTTGCATCATATGATCAAGTTGTTCTAGTTCTTCATTCTGACTTTCTGGAAGATAGGTGCTTTCTTCTTTAAGCTCTTCATATTCTTCTTCTTCTATGGATTCTTCTATATATTTCTTGAAATCCATCTTATCATTAAAGGTTACGTCTCTATTGACTTCAATCTTATGTTGTTTTGGAATATAGATTATGTAGGCTTTGGATGATTCATTGTATCCAACAAATATGCCCTTCTTTCCTGAGGATTCTAGTTTCTTCCTTTTATCCTTGGGGATATGAATGTAAATAGGGCACCCAAAGATTCTTAATTTTTCCACATTGGGTTTCTTTCCTGGGAGGGATTCTTCTAGAGTCATATCCTTCAATATGTGATGGGGACTTATATTCTGAAAATATAATCTTTTCAGGTTGCTTCTCCCCATAAATACATGGATAAACCTTGATCATTCATTAGTTCCTTCACGATTTCCTCAATTGACCTATTCTTCCTTTTCGTTACACCATTTTTTTGAGAATTATGAGGAATGGTTAGCTCTCTCCTAATCCTTGTTGATTTGTAAAAGGAAACAAATTCCTTGGACATGTATTCCCCTCCATTATTTTGTTCTCAAAGTCTTGATTTTCTTACTTGTGAGGTTTTCTATTTCTGCTTTGAATTCCTGAAACTTGTTGAAAACTTCATCCTTTGTCTTTAGGATATCTAACCAAGTATTTATTGAGTAATCATCTATGAAGATTACATAATAAAGAGAACCTCCTAGATATTTGACTGGCATCAAACCGAAAACATCTGAATGTATTAGATCTAGGATTTACTTAGATCTATTATTGTTGCTTGAGAATGGCTTCTTAACAATTTCACCAAGACCACATCCTCTACAAATCCCTTCATGTGTAGATTCTAGTTCTGGGATTCCTTCAACTACCTTCTTGAGGAAAGGTAATGCTTCATGGTTAATATGAGCATACCTTATATTCCAAAGTTCATTGGAATTGACTTCATCATGTGTAAGAGCTTCATCATTACGTTCTAGTAGTCCGTATAATCTGCCTTCACAAGTTCCAATAACTCTAGCATTTTCTATGTTGGAGTCTCTAGACCAAGATATCACTTCACCTCCTTTGTATTCTAGGAAAGATATGGATACAAGGTTCTTTTCTAAACTAGGTACATATAAGAAATTACTCAAATGAACATTGTTACCTGATTTCAAATTGATGGAGGCTTGACCAATTCCTTCAAAATGGGTAGGTGTTTGTGTCTCCAAGTTCTACCTTGTAGGATGTCTTATTTTCATTCAAACAGGATATTCTGACCTAGTATCTTGTCATATGCCTAGAAGATCCATTGTCAATTATCCACATATCATCTTCAATAGTTCCTGTAAGATTTGAATAGTGTAGATGATTTGTCTTTTCATTCATGATTTATGTTGATTCATAGCTGGTCAAACTTTGACTTTGATTGGTCAAATGTTGACTTTGATACAAAATCTCAACTTTGACATTTTTTCCTTCTGATATTTCCAATAGGTGGGCTGGACTAAGGTGCACTAGAATATCCTCTCCTTGAGTAAGGTGTTCCATCACAAGGTGTTGAGCAAGAGTTTTAGGGTTTGCAGTTGCACCTGCTAGTAACCCTAGCGACAGTGCTTCAGTAACTGCACCTACTAGAAACCCTAGTGGTAGTTCTTCAACAATCTTGATGATATTATGGCTTAGCTTCCTTCTGGTGGTTATACTAACTAAAGGAGGTATGGGCCCATAACCTGTTAGAAAAATGGGTGTGCTCGTTTAACCATAAACAATATAGCAATATTGTCACCCAACCATAGGCACAAATGCCACCCCCGGGCACCTTAACCTTGAAAGAGAGAAGAATTATGATAGAAAATCAATATCTAACCAAGGCTAGTGCACCAAGAAAAGATAACCAAAGACCAATCAAAAATTCCAAGCCAGAAAAACTAGAAATACAAGTTGCAATAGCTACAGCTGCAACTACTCTCCAAACTTGCACACAACTTATTTTCTGCAGTTGCGAGCGAGTGAGTTCCAAATGATCTCTGGCGTCCTATATTTATACTACTCCTTCTTAGCTGTCCTGGCTGACTTCTCTTCCTGGAGGCTAAAAAATCAACATCAATTATTCTCTTTATCCAAATTGTCTTCTAGGGTTATGTCCAAGGATTTAGGGTTTATCTTGCTTCCTAGAATATTCTAGTCTCGTCAAAGGTTACAAGCGGAGGTTAATACCTCCTGCAACTACCATGGTATCAACACCTTCCACTAACATAGATACCACATATGGGACAAGAGTGGAAGAAGACAATTCAGTTTCTATCCTTGGAGATATATGATGGTAAGTCTAACCCAGTTGCACACATTGAGAATTGTTTACAAGTGCAGAAGTATGTGCAACTCTTGTCCTCTATGTGGACACATCACTTCTTTCATTCTCTGGGAACAATTCCCAAATCATGGTAAGTGCACGAGGAAACAAGAAGACAAACAATATGCTGGAAGGAACTTCAGAATCAATTCTTCCATGATTTCTTGTTTTCTAGTAAGACTCTTGAAATACAATTATGTTTCAATTAATCAAGAGAATGTTGTTTAATACTTAATTCAAGCCAAATAGACACTAGTAGTCTGTCCTGAGAACAAACATTTTCTTGAGCATAGCTTTTATCCATCCCCTGTAGGAATGCCTCTGGCTTGTACTAAAGTTGATAAGGACCCTAAATATCCCGAGGACTTGGACGAACTCAGATATTTAACCTTTCAGGAATATACTGGAACAAGAGAAGTCAAGGATATATTATCATGTGATATCAACAACTCATACACCCAACCTTTGAGATTGGGGAAAGTAAACATTGGGAGTGAATAAAATACTAAGATGGAATCCATAGGTGACTATTGGGGTTAAAAAACTATGAAAGAGATACAGACTCTGTTGTGGCAGTACATAGATCTCTTTCCTAAGGGTTTTTCATAACTAAAAATAATTAAGGGAGACTTAGGAGAAATGAGGATCGAATTAAAACCATATGTTAAGCCTATCAATCACAAACCATATCGTCTGAATCCACGAGTTGAGGAGAAGATTAATAAATAAATTGATTGAATGTTAGGAGATGAGTTAATTGTCCCTATGGATGAGGTCGAGTGGTTCAGTCATATTATAATCCAAATAAAGAAGGGTATTGATGATATACGAGTGTGTGTGGATTACAGGAATGTGAACTTGGACTGTGTACATGAACCATTTTCTACCCACTTTAGTGATCAATTCCTTGATCAAGTGGTGGACAATAAATCCTATTCTTTTACATATGGATTCTCATGCTACCATTGGGTTAGAATTGCAGAAGAGGATAAAAGAAAGATTACCCTCACTACCAAATGGGTTCTTTTTCTTATAATGTTATGCCCTTTGGGCTAAAGAATTCCCCAATTGTTTTATGTCACATAGTTATTGATGCATTCCACAAATTTATTCATAAATTTATATATATGGATGACTGGATGGTGTACAACCTATTAAACGAGCACATAGGGTTACTACAGTTGATGTTTGATCGTTGCACACAACTATAGATTTCTTTAAACCTGAAGAAGTGTATTTTTGTGTACTATTTGGAAATATGCTATGGCATATAGTATGTATGGAAGGAGAACTAGTGGACCCTACGAAAGTTGTGTTCATTCTCAATATTCCCCCTCCTACAACTACTAAACAATTGTGATCAACGTTGGGCCACACTGGATATTACTGTAGATTTATCAGAAATTGTACAAGCATAACTTCCCCGTTGGATAAACTACTGAAGAAATATGAATCTTTCAAGTGGCATCCAGAGTGTGATCGGGCTTTTGACACCCTCAAATTGTCAAGTGGAATTCCATGTACACATTGATGCTTCTATTATTTCTTTTGGAGCAATCCTTGCGCAACCTAGTGAAGGAAACCTAGATCATCCCATATACTTTGCTAGCATGAAGCTTTCTCAAGTTGAGTGAAACTACACCACCACCGAAAAGGAAGGTTTGGAAATGGTTTATGCTTTAAAAAAATTTAGGCATTATCTGTTAGGTGGTCATTTTAAATTATTTACTAATCATTTCGCTTTAAAATATTTGGTTAATAAGCCTATGCTAGAAGGAAAAAATTGTAGATGGTTGTTGTTGTTTCATGAGTTTTCTTTTGAGGTCATTGTTAATCCAGGTAAATTAAATGTGGGTCCCAACCATTTGTCTACACTCGACTTAGGAGAAAATGGTGGAGATATGGATGACCATATCCCCAATGCAGATCTTTTCAAAGTTGAATTTATTCCTAATTACCTGTCTAACATTGCCTTATTTTTTAGCACAGTTGTCTACCCTGAAGGTTATTCTACAACTCAAAAGAGACACCTAGTGGTTCATGCAGTAGATTATCAGTTGATCACAGGTCAACTGTACAAGTTGGGGTTGGAAAGTATCCTCAGACGATGTGTACTTGACCATGAATGATTGGATATCTTGTGGGAGTGTCATAGTGGGGTTTCGGAAGGCCACATAGGAGGTAAGGAAACAACACAGAAAATATTACAGGAAGGATTGTGGTGGCCGAATATACTCAAGTATACCAAAAACTATGCCATAACAGGTGATGTATGTCAATGGGTTGGTAAGTTGTTGCACAGGGATGAGTTCCCATTACACCATGTTCGCACTTTGCAGGCCTTCGAGAAGTGGGTTGTAGACTTCATTGGCCCAATTAATCCACTGGCTAAACACTCAAAGACCAGATACATCATCACCACTATCAATTACTTAGCTCGTTGGGCTAAAGCAGAAGCTATTTGAGATTTCTCTATGGATACAACAACTTGGCTCATCTTTGAGAACATCATTACTAGAGTTGGGTTCCCTTGGAGTTTAACTAGCAATCAAGGAGTCCACTTTATCAGTGAGACTATTGCTACTCTTACTCATAAATTTCTCATTCAACACCATAAGAGTAGTATGTATCATCTGCAAGCCAATGGTACAATGGAGGCATTTAACAAAATACTAGAGAAGTGACTGAGTAAAGTTTGTTGCGTTAATCGAGATGACTAGGATGGATGGGTTCCAACAGTATTATGGGCCTATGCGACTACTGCAAAAAAACTGCATAAATATACCCTATTCCAACTAGTTTATGGATGAGAAGAAATTGTTCCCGTCGAATTCATCACTCCAATTTTATATATTGAAAAAGTCACATACATGACAAATGACAAATTAGTTGTGGAACGGGTCACAGAGTTGTTGGCATTGGACGAAGCTTCATTTTTGGTCAGTTTTCATAAAATAGTTAAGAAGGCTAGACAGAAGGATTGGCATGATAGGCACATTAAAACCAAGATGTTTGCATAGGGTGATCAAGTTCTATTATATGACAGTAAGTATCAAAAGCATCATGAGAAACTGCAGATGCATTGGCTTGGACCTTTTATAGTTACAGAATTCTATGAGTCTGGAGTTGTTAGAATCACGCAACTTGATGGCATTCTTCGTCCAGGATGGGTGAATGGCACATGCCTAAATCCCTACATTTATGCTTAATATGATAAATTGCACAGTGCTCCTGTCACCAACAATGAACTCAATAGGTAGGATTTCAATTGTTTTTCTTTTCTATCAATAAAATTGTGAAATGTCCAATGGTCACTTGTCATAGAGTCTAGTTGTCATTTTCAATCTGTCCATCCCAATATCACCTTTGTGGTCAGGGGTTTAAATCAAATCCTTGGGTATTTAGTAACTCCCAAGTTTGAAATTTATGCCCTGACAATGTCACTTCATTTGTTAACTATCGTTGGTACCTTTTTGGTCATCATGTCATCATTACCCGTTAGAGTTACTTAACTCCCAACAAATGTTTTTATCTTTCTAGCTAATTCATGGTGAGTTATTTAATTTTCTCGTTAATTGATTGTCCCACAGTAGAGTTCTTTCTTATTCTCTTAATTTCCCAAATCGCTCTTATATTTTTCCGCATTCGACAGGCACATCCGACGTTAACGATGCATTACCTCCACATTGTATATCTTAATTACTTCCAGTTGCATAACTTCCTAATTGTTTCCTATATACTCGTCTTTTCCTGACTTCTCAACATTATTATGTTTTCTTAAATTTAGTTGCATATCCAGTCCTAGAGTCCCATGAGCATTCTACGAGCCTGCATCCACGTCTCTGTCCACCAGTGTTATTTTTCTATCAACGCATGTCGGCTACAATGGTTCACACTTCTGGTCTGGGGTCCATTCCTAAAGTTGGTGTTCCAAAGGATTTTATTGATCTCCACGTCAAATTCTTGGGGGATGTTCATGGAAAGGTTGAGAAAACTCAGTTGCTCAACATTAATCTCACAGGTGTGTCACAGTACCCATAGATGGCGATCCATACATTCATGGATTTTCTCTACCCTCCCCACTGGTGTATTGTAATGGGACTAGAAATCGTCCTTCATACCTCTTTGAGATACTACCTTGTTCAATTTGTGTGACCTATCGGTGGTCGACACTACTGCGGAAGTCGCTCAATGCACCAAGTTTCTCATGAGTTTTGTGAAAAATGGTGCTTTGTGGTTGGATAAGGCCTACCCCATCTATGCCAAAGATATTCATAAGTTGATCAGTCTCTCCATGGAAGGGAAAGACATCACTCAAGGCTTCTAGGGCTCAGGGAAGCACAACTAGAAGAAGGGTGATTTTAGTCTCTACGAAAAATATGACACCACGAGAGGAGGTTCAATGTGCCTACTATATCATTGTAGGAAAGGTCATGAAGAATTACTCGTGAGGAAGTGCACACTAGACGCCATAGCAGTGGTTGAGTTTAGTAGAAATGGTGCATGTTTGAATTGGTGCAAATACCTGCTCATAGAGATATTGCAAGCCTACACCGATGTGCATGAGCGGGCCACACACTTCATATATGTCTACTTAATGGTCACATTTTCTATGTCGAAGTGGAAGCCACCTCAAGTTTGACACCTCTCCTATGATCCCAACAGTCGAATATCCAATGTCTTCGACCCCAGGAATAGTTGCAATGACACTACTCTCTCTAAGGACCATGATTATTCATTTCTCTAGTGTCATAATGATCTTATTTCCACTACTCAATGACCAATGATTCCACAGGAACTTCTCAACCAACACACCCATAACATTTGGTTCTGTATGAACTGTGACTTCACATTTGTGAGGCTCTTAGTTGTAGCTCCATCCATTTTTCAACCTCCTCCATTTCCTTTCTATTTGTATGAGGAAATTTTGGACAAGAAATTCATGGGTTGGCCAAGAGTTACAAAGGAAAATAAAATATCTTATTTTACCTACTCGATTCCTCCCATCTCACAAAGGTCAACTCCTGCACAAAAACTTGGTGTAGGTCCTAGCTCGGAAAAGAGAGATTGGATGGCCTCGATCTTAGAAGAAGGGACAAACGAAGGTGCAGAGTAAAATCTCCCAAGGGGGATAGTTCAGATTACATTCTTGATCTGAAATCGGATCCAGAAGCCTGACAGGGCTTGAAAAATGCTCAAAAATAAAAGTGCCCGGAATCTGACGAAACCAATGCCATTGTGTTCGTCTCGTCTTCCTGATTCTAGCGGTATATTTACTTTTTCAAACGGACTCCGTATGCGAAAGTTATCGCGTTCTGATCAGAAGCCCAAACAGGTAAAAAGTCAAAGGTCAACTGGTCAAAAAGTCAATGATGACATTAGCATGCTGACTGTGTAGGAGATGACGTGGAACTCTCTGGATGATGGTGATTAGGTAGGTTCACTGATAAGGCATACATGTGGCAGGCAACTGGACCAGTCAATAACTGACAAGTGGCATTAATCCGTCAAATGGGGAGATGCCATGTGGCCCAATCATGGGTAGCCATGTGGCACCCAGTCATCAGTTGAAGTGGCATGTTTTAAAAAAAATTGTTTTTGGGGTCCATGGGATTTGAACCCATGACCACCACCAAGCCCAACACCTTAAGAAATGGTCTTTTGCCAATACACCAAATTATTGTTTATCATATAATACCTACAATATGAAATATATTGCAAAGTATTGTATGGAGAGGGGCCATTGCTTAGCTCTTTGGGCTAGCGCTTGGCCATATGAACCTGTCAAGGGGGCGCGTGCTGGGAAAAAGGGGGATTATGCCCAAATCTAACTATAAAGTGGGTTTTATAACCAATTTTTGGGTTTTAATGGTAATTAAGCCTATTTTTAATGGTTTTTGGGAGTTATTGGGTAGTTTTGGAGCCTAATTTTTGGGAGGAAGTTGGAGATGAGCAACCAACTTCCCAGCTATATAACCAAGGCCTGTTTGAGGCCTGGGGACAGCATTGGGGGGCATTCAGAGCAGAATAATGCTGAGGAGAAGCCAAGCCAAAACCATTTTGAGGCAGAGAAGCTTTTGAGGAGGAGACACTGTCGAATCATTTTTGGGAGCTTCGGACGTCCGTTTTGCGTGTCGTTTTCTTTGCATGGTTCTAGAGATATGGAAGAACATGACCAGATTAGTCTTGTAGCCATCTGGCATTGAAGCGATGTACTTTTTAGCTTTTGAACATAAATAAAGAAGCCTCCCCCACAGAGAAAAAGGCCCAGAGATGTAGGCAAAGTTGTGTCGAAATCCGTTATAAATCTGCGTGTTATGGTTTGTTGTCTATTATTTCATTTCAGATCTACATATGTGTATATGGATGTAATAATTGCTCTTATTTCCTCATTCTTTCACTAATTTTCTCAATGGTTAATTAACGCATGCAAAATTAAAACTCAACCATAAGTCATTAAAAGATTCGACAGATCTAGTGGTATCAGAGCTAGTTGACGTTTGGATTTGAGTTGCATGTTAACCAAGGAAAAGCTACAGCGTGGTGAAGGCGAGCTTGTTGCAGAGAATCCATTAATTGGATTGAGAAGAAGAGCTTCTCACAACGAGAAGATGGCATCGGAAGAAGGGATTTCTCAGGATGAGAAAGAGTTCCGGAAAACATTCCTTGCTATGTCGAAGATGGTGAAAGTCTTATACGAAGATTACTTGGAACGGAAGCGACCAGTTTTGGGTGATTCTTCAAAGGGAAAAAGTGAAGAGGAAGAGGACCATCCTTATATTCCTCCTTCACCTCCATCAACACCTCCTTCTTCTTCAAGTTCAAGTTCTAAATCTAGTGGAAAGAAAAATGTTCATAAGAATAAACATGAAATGCCATTGTTAAAACTTGATGTAAAATTTGAGTTCCCATATATGATGGTGAAGTAAATGCAGAAAAACATGATAACTGGATCAGGCAGATGGAGGTATACTGCAGTGTGCAACAGATCAAGGATGAGGCCACACAAATTCAGTTGGCATCTTTGAGACTTGTAGGTACAGCTCTTATCTGGTGGCAAAGCAAGCTGCAAAAAGGAACACAAAATGTGGGTAATGTATTTCCATCATGGAAGGATTTTATTTCTGCACTTAGGAAACAATTCTATCCTTTGGGTTATAAAGAAAAAGCAATAATTGAATGGCAATCTTTAAAACTAAGAAAAGGACAAACAGTGCAAGAATACACCGATGGATTTCGAAAAATGGCATTAATGTTAGGCATTCCTTTGCAAACACAAGAAACCCTTATGAAGTATATAGGAGGTTTGCCTGCGCATATTAGAAACACTGTTTTCATGTTTGGACCCACTAACCTTGATGAGGTTTCTGTTCAAGCTACGTATATTGAAGAAGGAAAAGCAG